>QVOA01002008.1:0-38589 GCA_014825685.1 Pseudomyrmex cubaensis
TATAGGTGGCAGCTGTCGAAAGAAAAGGTGGTTATAATCAGTTATGTGACATTTGGGCATGTGGAATAACTGCAATAGAATTGGCAGAATTACAGCCGCCAATGTTCGATCTACATCCGATGCGTGCTCTATTTCTTATGTCAAAATCAGGTTTTAAGCCACCAACATTAAAAGATCGTGACAAATGGAGTCCAATGTTCCATAATTTTGTTAAAGTCGCTCTTACAAAAAATCCCAAAAAACGACCGACAGCGGAAAAATTGCTTCAGGTTACTTTTATTTTATACCTATCAAGTGATGTAACTTGTAATGAACAAATACATTTGCGAAATCAATGATCATTAATCTATAAAATTTACATAAAATTGTAGCATGCATTTTTCCAAGGAGAGATGAGTAAAAGGCTGGCGTTAGAGTTATTGCAAAAAGTATCAAATCCCAGCCATATGTTTACTGATCTAGAAGCTGATGAAGATGGAGCAGTACCCAATGTTCCGCAAAGAATAGCTTCACGTCATACTGCAAAATCTAGGCCAAAGAGCCCTATATCGCAACTAGATAGTGATGGTAAGCATTAATAGTAGATTGATTAATATTCAATTAAGAACTCTAATAAAATATGAGCTATAAATCTTATATTACAACATAACTGCAATAATATAATTTATCTTGTAGATCAAATAAATATTGATGGAGAAACGTTACACAGAGATTCTATATCGCCATCCATGGATACTAATCCTGCATGGGATATCATGGATATCATGAATAATGTCAAAGTAAGTCACATAGTTTGTTTTTAAGGACGTAATATTGTTTATTTAATGAATTATCGTAAACGCTGATATAAAAAGATTATTGCATAAGTTTTTTTTGGTTTTGATATAACAATCGTAGTAATTAAAACCCACAAATTATATTAATGAATTAGACTTAATTCGCATATTATACATGTAGGCTGTACATAATTGTGATGTTCATCCAGACTGCGGGATTGGTTCTGTGTTTGAGGATGTCCAAGAAAAGTAAGTTTTTGTATTTTAAATATGTTTTGTCAAATGTTATCGCGATGTTATAGACAAGTTTGGAATCTTCTATCATGTCATATCTATCTGATATAATTGTATCATATGTTCACACTCTTTCTCTTCCTTTTTTTCTCCCTTTATCTTTTTTTTTATTTTTGCTTTAATATATATTTATTGTTTTTTTTTAACTTTTAAGAATCATAAATAATATATCATCTTTAAACTGCTAAATAAAAATTGTAATATATTGTGTAAAGAATCATCACCATTATTCGTGGCTGAAAGTAAATTGCATATGGCATGTGTGCTTTATGTTTTTTGCATAATCATTATAAAAAAAACAAACGAGAAAAACATGTGTGTTAATCAGACTTACATCAAAACTCTCAATATGTGTCTTATTCGGAAATGCAGTAGCGGCCATTTACATGTTAGTGGTCCCAAAAATTTTTACGGTTTATTGACTAATATATGTATGTGTAAATCTTGATAACTGTTTTATATTGTTCTCTCTCATTACATTATTACACAGGATGTTCAAAACGTCCCGCACTCGGGATACATCCATTTTGCATCTATTCTGCATCGTTTTGCATTCCAAATGCGAGAATTTTTGAACAGTCTGTATAATACGCATAATAATATTAATTATAATATTAAGATTTATTTATTTTTGTATCAGTACACTTGACGCAAAGCTTAAGACAAGTATTATATCGAAACATCGTAGGAAAACTGGTACAGAAATATTTCGTATGTCTTTAAGGTAAAATAAATATTACTCCTTGGTGTGTGATCTGGAATGAAAAAGACAATTTTATTTTGAGTGTACATTAATCTTTAATGAGAGAAACATATTACATATACTATTTTCTCTCTTGTTTTTACTTTTACGAAATGTTTGAAATATTTGTTGCCGAATGAGATATAATAATAATCTTTTATAATATTAAAATAATATAACTCTCTAATATAATAACATATAAAACCTATAAAATAAAAACTTATGCATGCAATAATTTTTCTAAAACAATAGATTCAACTGAGATAAAAAATATCTAAAGATAAAATTACCAGTTCATATTTAATCAAGAAAACTAATAATGTTAATATATACAAGATGTTTACTACACACATGGAAAGAAATCTAATGTACATATATATATAACTCTATTGTTATTTTGCATGGTGAGCGATGGGTGTGATAGCTGTTTTTATAATACTGCATGATTTCTAGCAACATTGAGAAATGTTGATATGCATTTATTAAAATAAACAGTTTTTGATTACATATATTTTAAATTAAATAAACATAGCTTTATACACACACACACGTTTAAATGCTATATCTACTTCGCTTTTTTATAGTTTATCGATTTGTGTTCTACAATTATTAAATGCAAGATAGACAATTGCGTGAAAATTTCATAAGTTTTATAAATTATGAGAAAAACTTTCTAATAAAACGTTTTGTGTATTATGTGTATGAAAATGAGAAATTTTCAACATGTATAGCACACATATGTTCGGCTATAAAATTGTATATGTCCTGTGTCACTATATTAATCCCTACTGCCGTATTGCATTTGTTCTCGGTTAATTACCTTAAATTATCTATCTTTTATTATTTATTCTTTCTATATATTTTTAATTTTTCGGATCAGTTTGTAATTCTAGTAATTTCTCCCAACAGGAGTCTATTGCAGTACATTGATGAGGAGTTGTTGCTAAGGTATTGGCAGGTAACCCTTTTCCCTTGCACCTTGCATCTTGCACTTATATCTTTTAATATTTCTCTTGTGTAAATTACTCTCACTATAAACTATTAATTTATTATTTAATTGCTTATGTTTTTTTGATAGTTTGCTTTCTAATTTCGCAAAAATTAACATAATTTAAAAAGATTACTTATATTTGTCTTTAAATATTGATCATTTTAATAAATTCTATGAAATTTCTTTTATCAATCTTTTGAGATTTGTATGCCATTATACAATTACTTCAAATAATTTAAAATTTATGTTCTTAAATAAGTAAGAAATAAATCTGTATAATTTCTAAATGAAACATGGTTTGAAAAAGCTAGTTTCACTAAATGTACTTAAAAAACATATTTAGAAGAAAGAAGAAACATCCAAACAAGGTGACTAAAATTGCATAATACAATGCAATTTCGATTATGTAACACTTAATAGCTTTTTATCGTATAATTTGCAATAACATTATATTTAACAACATCATTTAGATTATTGTGCTTTTATTCTGTTATGTGCATTTCATGTCAACTGTTGCATGTTAAGTTTGATATTCCAATGGTATTTCAAAATTGTTTTTGAGATAGTCTTCTAGCAACGCTGAGCGTGAATGAAGTTTGTGTATTTATTCTATAGGTATAGGCATAGGAAATGTTTATTTTACACAAAATATTGTAAGACATCCTATGTGTATATGTATATATGTATAGAATTTTTTGATAGTCTCTATAGTCTTTATCATAGCATATAAACAGTGTTAGCACATAGAAGATTCTAAATATAATTCGGGGATGGTTTTTTTTACTTTTTTAGGTCACACAAATAAAATATTAAAAGATAATATAAAAATATAAACGTTAATATTAAACAATATAATTTATCGTACCAGTCAGTCACAAAAGTCTACATATATTATTAATCTCAGATCAAACAAATGTATGTCAGACTTTTTGACTGTATACAATATTTTAAAGAATATATTAAAACTGTACTGTTAAATAATTATACATTGACTTTTATGAGATAGTAATATATACTTGAAAAGCAGAAACAGTATTAGTCAGGTGATCGTTACGTTTAGTTTATTACGATATTACGTGATATATATATATATGTACAAAGAAACACACATGGTTTTATAAAATTGTAAAATATGTTACACAATATATAAAAACCACTAAGAAAATGAGTTTATAATATTGTGTAGTATATGTGATCATAGTAGTTTTTATATGTGCAGGGGGAATGCAATGTCAGTGGTTGATGGGCATTGCGACCAGCTATATTCCCTGCAGTAAGTAGATAATAAATTATAATAAATGATTATAATTTATTTATTTTTAAATGACACATGTTTTAATTAATATATTATCATAAAAATGTTTTTATTTATTTATTTTATTACGAATAGGTGCTTATTAAGAACTTTACTAAGATTCGCATTCATAATCTTGATTCAACTGAGAATCGGTTTGGGTTTAAAAATAATATTTCAAACCGGAAAAAAACTTTATATGTTGGGGAATATATTAAAATTGATGTATCTGTTTCTGCCTTTAATTTATTTAACTATATTAGATCCACATAGAGTGCTTATTACTTAGTTATTATACTAAGAAATACGGCTACATATATACCAATAATTTAACATTTTCTTCTAGATATATAACAATTGTTTTGACATCACAATACTAAAACTTGCTAGAAATATGCTTTTTAATATTTCTAACGTTTTTAACATTACAATTTTTAATGTTAATATTCAAACATTTAAATATTGTTGTTTGCATTCCGAAAAATATAACACAAAAAAATATACAAAATTTCTCTTAGATATAAATATATATATAAAGTAAAAATACATAATTAGAGTGTTTATTTTGATTGTTTATTCGCCTTTGTTATCGTTTTTTATTATTAATGTTTTTCCTCTAATTACATTTGGAGAAAACGCTTGTACATTAATGTTTCTTTTAATGTTTTAAATAATTTGTTTGTTTAGAGCTACTCTTCCACTTGGGGAATCTTCGAGTGATTGCGAAGTCCATTGTCCATATTATAATGTATCTGGTATGTAAATTATATTGCACATAAGTAATGCTTTTAACACATTGAATGCCAAACGAATTTTGCATGTCTTGACGCTGAAGTGAAATTTCTGTTTTATATATGACAGTAGTAGAATGCTGTTGTTAACAAGTTTCATCCTTCAGAAGAACAGAGAGTCACCGGTGACCCTCACGACACAGGGGAATACGCAATATTTATTTGATTTAAGTGCTTCTATTAATTCCGACGTCGCCGGTCACTGATGACCCCCACAAAACTAGTTGGGTGCCGATCATCGGTGACTCCTATGGCATTCAACGTGTTAAAATCTCACGTTTGTAGTTTGCACATTGTTTTTTTTTAAATTCATATGTAGAATTAGTAAACAATATTTTTATGCGCAGGGTCTCAAGCAAGTCCTAGACGTCATAGCTCTGTAGACGAATTATATGGTTTAGTCAATAGTTCACAGTCTTTAACGACTGTGAATGGGCAACGGCAACGATCATTATCAGATAGTGGGCCGAGGGATGAATCCGCACAATCGAATGGTATGATACAAAACGTATATTACAAGTCTAGCATTTACTCAGCAAATATTTGTCCATCATAGTTATAACTTCATAACAATTCTTTTATTATTTATTTTAGGTGACAATGAGGTATCAACTGAACGAAATAGAGAAAATATGAGTCCCGACTTATTGTCAGACACGCCGCCCGTACCTCCAAGGAGAAGGGATCGGAAAAGACATACGCCACCGAGACCTATAAGTAACGGATTGCCTCCTACGCCAAAAGTGCACATGGGAGCATGTTTTTCAAAAGTTAGTTTACATTCTGTGTTGATTTACTAAAAAACTTTATTAGTGTTGAGATCTTATTGCTTTATTGGTTTCTAAACTATTATTAGGTTTATTTGTCATTTTCTTTTTATTACATTATAGGTATTCAACGGTTGTCCGCTAAGGATACACTGTACTGCAAGTTGGATCCATCCAGACACAAGAGATCAGCACTTACTGATTGCAGCTGAAGAAGGTATTTATAATTTGAATCTAAACGAACTCCACGAAACTGCGATAGACCAGTTGTATCCAAGACGTACTATCTGGATGTACGTTATCAAGGATGTTCTTATGTCTCTTTCCGGTAAGTCATTCTTTTATCATCATTTATGCTGATCGATTAATTTATACTTTTAATATTGAAAATCATATATACCGTAGGAAAAACGCCTCAATTATATAGGCATGACTTATTAGCGATATTAAGTAAACAGACTCATAGGTTTTCATTGCATATGAATAAAATACCTGAGAGATTAGTCCCAAGAAAATTTGCTCTTACTACAAAAGTGCCGGATACGAAAGGATGTACAAAGTGTTGTGTTGCAAGAAATCCATATAATGGGTAAGTTGGCATTTAATATTCATTAATTTAGCAACTTTTAATTTGTTAAAGAAAACTGTACACAAACAAAGATATGATATTTCTAATTTAAAATGTTATTTAACTTAGGTATAAATATCTATGCGGTGCAATGCCGGCAGGTATATTCCTAATGCAATGGTATGATCCATTAAATAAATTTATGCTTTTAAAACATTTTGAGTGTACTTTGCCATCACCTTTGAATGTTTTTAAAATGATTATCACGCCTGAGATGGAATATCCAATGGTATGTGTGTCGGTTAAACAGCCATACCAACAAAATAAATTAAAACTGGACTTAATTAATATGAATTCGGGAGCGAGTTGGTTCCACAGTGATGAATTAGAAGATATAGATGGCTCAGGTATTATTATATTATACGTATATGTGCATACGTTTGTCTGATAATAAGTTACTTGTCCTACTACTTGTTTATCTGTGTATATTTTTACAGCGACTGTGATTCCAAGAAGAGAGAACTTAAATGTTATTAATGTAACGCAATTCGAAAAAGACGCAATACTCGTTTGTTACGATAGTGAGTGTTATAATAGATAATATTAGCAGTAAGTACGACTTGCTCAGCAGGACACTATACATCAAATATTTACATTTTACAGATGTAGTAAAAATGGTGACTTTACAAGGAAAACCTCGTATCAGTAAAAAACAGCTGTCAGAGCTGAATTTTAATTTTCAAATCGAGTCTATCAGTAAGTGCGAGTTGCGTCATGCATTTGTAAGCCACAGCGAAATCTTGATAAATAACAGTGCTGTTTATTTTCAGTTTGTCTACAAGATAGTGTGCTTGCATTCCATAAGCACGGTATGCAAGGTAGAAGTTTCAAGAATGGCGAAGTTACACAAGAAATCAGTGACCCAAGCAGGACTTATAGAGTTCTTGGCTCGGATAAGTATGTATCTGATATTTGTACAAAATTTGAAGTTTTATATTTATATTCAGTGAAGAATAATTAAAATATTGGTAACGCATATAGGGTTGTGATGTTGGAGAGTCATCTAGTTCACAGTGGTACCCTGACTGAATCGGAAGGAGCGGATTTATATATTCTCGCTGGACACGAGGCCAGCTATTAAGTGTTAATTTAAAATAGCCAGCCTACGTATGTGCTGCGTTATCATCTCACGCGAGATTGATGATTTGTGATTGAACTATATGTAACATATATAAAACGACTACGAGATCGGAAATTACAATGTACAGAGAGGTAAAAAAAAAAAAAAGAATTTTATTAATCAATTATTTCACACACTATATAAATAAGTGGCTGATTATCAGCCACTGCTACTGTAATTTAAGTGTTGCAATAATTGCTGCTATCTTCACATAGTCGATGTCGTATACTGATAGTTGCGGTAAATGTTTTTTTTTTTTTTTTACTGAGAGCAAGTTTTAATTTAGTCCAGGTCTTTTTTAGATTATATCGGTAAAATCATAATAGAAAAATACAGAGTTTAAGAAAGATATACTTGAAAAAGCAAGTATGTACACTCAACAACTGTCCTTATGTCTGATTCAATAAATAATCTAACAATTAGCCGAACTGCTTCAAGAATTATAAGATAAAAATGATTTTACTATTTCATTTATAGATATATATATACATAAATATATATAAATTAATTATTCTCATATAAGTCACATATAAGAAATTTTAAAGGAATTATAACACATATAAAAAATTTTAAAAATAATGAGATCTAACTCATCAAGCTCATTTTATTAGCATGTCAAAATACAATTACAATAATATTTTTTGCACATTCTATAACAATATAAATCATAAAGATTTTTTTTTTAAATGTTTTATTTAATATATAAAAAGCTTATACAAGGACATATCTAAAATATATTTTTCTCGCGGATAATATGACATGTAGCTTTATTAGTTTAGAAAAAAAGCACACACACACATATATTTTAATATAAAATGTTGTGGTATTGCATTTATTTTTATCGATAACAAAGCTCTTACACTGCTATATTAAATTATGCACGTTTTGCACTTTGTTTTTTTTTCTAGCGCATTATATTCTATAGCTTTTAAAGTTTGAAAACCGTTTGAAAGCTGTAATCATAATAAATTTTACTACAATAAGTTTATGTATCTGTATCTGAATACATAGGTGTTATATAAAATTGTAAATGCTATTTCTTGAAGATCTTATAGTTTTTAAAAATTAAAATCTATCATCTTCAGAAAGAATATTCAAATAGAATTATTTAAAAAAATTAGAATCCTTATTAATGAAATATATAATGAAATTGATACGCAAAATTTATGACATTAATCGAAGTTATAATTTATAGATACAAGAATTGTTGTCTTTAATTTAAGAGTACGTGACTTTTGAAGTCTCTTTCCTGTTTCAACATTAATTATCTTTGCATGTAAATAGAATTATGAGAACAGTAAACAAGGAATATACAATACATAGGTGTAGGTAGATTTTGTTAATTTTATTCTAATTATCATGAGCTCTATTTATGCGAAAAGCTTCACTTTTCCTTACTTGTAACTGATCCCACACGGAACAACATTCTATATAAAACTTCTTTAATTGGTCATTAGACGTCATATGGACGTTGTGTCTGTGTGGGAAAGTTAAAATATGATCCCAGAAAATTGGTCGAAGAGAGATTCCGAATTAGTAATAAGCTTGCCCTCAAAATGTGATCAGATAGAAATGTGACACATTGTATATTTTTTCCCAAAGATAATAGATTGTAGAAAAAATGACAACGATGTGTAGAAAGAAAGTAGTTAAATAATTGATATAGAACTTTCTTTAAGGAACATTTCTGAAAACCTGTCATACAGAAAAAAATCAATCTTTCTGTATAGAGATTATATGATAATATCGTGCAATATATCACGTGTATGTGTGAATATTTGCGTGAGCGCGTGGGCACGCACACACGCGATATGCGCACAGTACAAAATTTGCTTGTACATACACCAATATCATTATTTTTAATGATGTAGAGGAAATGTGCCTATATTGGACCATTTGAGAAGTTTTCGCTCTATAAATCCTGAAAATTTAAAATATATATTATTGAATTAGATTGTAAAATATGCTAATTGTTCTGGAAAACATAAGATTATGTTTTAAATAACATATAGTAGCAAATAATTTTTTTACTTGCGTTAAAAATAACTTACAATGTGTTATGCCTAAATTGGACCATTATTTGAACATTTACGTGGTATCAAATCCACGTGGTAGCAAACTAACTATTCTGAAGATTTCATACTACGTTATCATTATGAGAAGCAATTGTGATTTAAATTGCTTCTTTGCAGTTTATTTATATTTTAAGATATAGGTTCAATTTAAGCGCAGGTCCAATTTAGGTACATCTATCCTATATATACATTATACATAAACTTGAAGCATACAAGCGCGTTATTTTGTTTAACATGGAATTACCGAAGAAGACTTTACTTTTATTATTAGATATTTTATGTTTATCATTGTCTTTCTTTCTCTTTTTATCTTTATCTCTGTCTTCCTCTCTATCTCTGTCTATCTATCATTAACTATCTTCTTTCATAAATCCGTTGCATATGCAATATAATATGTATTGAAGACACAGACATAAAGACGCATATTTGTTACTCTACGTTTCTTTATATATATATTAGAACTTTTTTTTATAAGTAAAAATATTATAACAGTATATAAAGCGATAATCGGAATGACTTTAATAAGATTGTTGTTAAGACTGAGAGAAATGCATTTTCTCGCACGCGTGCACACACACATAAACACACAAAATAGTTATAATAAATATAGTTTTTTTTATTGTTATGCATTAAAAAGAAAAACTTATTAAGCAGTTTTATTTTAAATATTAAACAGTTCGTGTAAGAAACACATGATAGAAATAGACATACTTTAATTATTCTGGATTAAAATGTACACACGGCATGTATACAGTACAATTGTAAAGATATCTGATACTTTCTTGTTTGCTGTCGACGTATTAAGATGTTACAAGTCAAAATTTTTTCCTTTTAACTTTTATCGAGATCGTTACGAGAACGTAAAACCGAATTGCAAAAGATGTCAGAGTAAAAGTTAAATTATCTGCGAAATGTTGAGATATTTTAATATTTTATATAAACTTTTGCTCTGTATATAAGTATATAGAAAGTATAAAGAAAATAGAAAATATTGAAGAAAGTATTATATACATGTTTGTTATTAAAGTTTTGTGCACTAAAATAGTACTGAAATCGGCAAATTATTATTTCTGTGAAAATATTATGTAAAAAATACACGATAATCTTTTTTGTTAAAAACAATAACGCATAATATGATATTCTTATACACGCACACAAACACACTCAAGTAAACATGTTATATTCAACATTCTGGAATTTTAAATTGTGTATCACATAAAACTTTTCAAAGTTTTAGAAAAAGTTAATGTTTTTCACCTTCTTTTTTCAAAAAGTTTAATTTGCTGACAAGTCATTTATATTTGTTTGGTAAATTATTACAATAAGTAAATACTATAAAAGTATATTTAAAACTGAGACTTCTTTTATTTGTAACAAACAACTTCGACATTTAAACATACGACACATTTGCAAGATATTTTAATAATAGCAACATATAAGTAGTAACTGCGATGTTACCTGATGTAAATTTTTCTATTATTGCGAAGACAATAATTTTATTCGAAGCGTCGCTTACACAAATTAAAAAACAAAAATAGACATGTAAGAATATGAAAAATATATACATACATAGATATGTATATTATAAATATTCGAATTTACATAAAACAGATTAATTAGCTCGAATCTAAAAACTGCTTAAAAGAAGTGACTAAAAAAAAGTAACAAACATATTAAAAGAAATCCGAGATTTTAACATTGCAACACAAACAAAGCAGTAGAAAAATCAGAATAAATATATTATATATACACATATATATTTCACATATCCATGTTCTGCTCGCAACGTTTAAAATAGACTTTTAGTCTTTGATTCTTACGAAAAAGAAATAATGCACAATTAATGCATAAAATGTACCTGTATACATTGACTATATTGATAGCTTGCCTCTACATTCAAAATGTTTATCAAACTTTCAAGTCTTCTTTATTTGAAGTTTCAAAAACCCATGAAGGAAATATATAGTCAATAATAAATTTATTTTTAGCATTAAAATAAAAACTTATTATATCTTTATATTTTCTTTTTATATATGATATTTTTAGTATCACAAAACATAATTAAGTCATAATCGAATAAGTCAAGGGACGTAAGTAGATTAAGCACATGGGACTTTTATTTCATTAAAAACATTTACTATGGAGATTACATATTTAATGATATATATGTATATATTTGTTATATAAGTTTTTTTTTGCAGAGATTACGAAATATTTTTGAGAGGCAAATTCATAACTTATGTAAGAGATAGATAAGAAATGTGTGATCGTGCAAGCGTGCGTGCACGTATGTAGTAAACTACACACGAAGACAAATACATACAAAGTCTTTGACGTCTTTCTTGAAAATTTAAAGATACTTATTACAAGCAAAACAATAGAATTTCGATAATTATATTAGTCATCTGATACTGAAGCTGCAGATTGCAGATGTATTAACCAAAGTCGTAATAACAATTAGTTAACAGAAAACGAATAAAATTATTCTTACAACAGGAAAGTGGACAAGCCAGCAAGAAAGATATACATGTTATTCCATATAGAGATTTAGAAATAAGAAAAGCTAGATAATATTCTCTGTAAATGTTACAATTAACACTTACATATTTATTTAAATAGTAATGCTTTCCTCTCCAAGATCGATAAAAATAGCAAAGATATGTTATAGCATATAAAAGAGAGTATAAGATAATGATAAATATGTATAGATTTATTCATACTTTTACTAAATGTGCATA
Organism: Pseudomyrmex cubaensis; assembly: GCA_014825685.1. NCBI lineage: Eukaryota > Metazoa > Arthropoda > Insecta > Hymenoptera > Formicidae > Pseudomyrmex > Pseudomyrmex cubaensis. The sequence goes on from QVOA01002008.1 coordinate 12,217, forward strand.
ACATATATACGTACATACACACACGCACACATACACTTGTCAGTAAATGTATGAATTCTATGCGCTTTTACTGTAACATATATAAATATTAATTGAAACTATAGCATTACTAGCGAAGTTTGTAATTAAGCAAGTTGTATATAGTGTGTGTATTATAATTTTTACGTTTTTTGAGACTTCGTTTTAGTCATTTTTATATAGTATAATATAGTATTATATACAAAAATAATTTATATGATTGTATAAACTTATTTGATTTACTTGTATCTGTAAAAACATCTAGGCAAATTTCTGTATGTAAATAGGAAACCTCGTAATAAAGTCTAGAAAAAAAATGCAGATATACACAGTGATACAAAATACATTAATTATGATTATATTTTATAGTTTGTATATAATTAATACTTACCGAAACTTGTTGTGCTTCAAGTACGTCAGTCCAAGTGATCGGACAAGTAATAAATTTAATTCAGGCAACAGGTTTTGAGAAATGTCTTTATGTAACTGTATTACGTATAAAAAAAATTTAAGTTATTTTAAATGCAAATATTTTAATTAAATTTGATTTTATTATTTCTATAACAATATCAAAAAGAATGCTTACTATATACATCAACAAATTTATATAGGTAAATATTAAGTAAAAACATGGCATACTTAATTCTGTAAATTATACAAGACACGCCTTTTATCATTTCAAAATTTATTGTTGCTATAATAATATATAATGTTACATAAAACGTTAACACGTTTCGTGCTCTGTAGGTTGTAGGCAGAACGTAGTAATGTGTTGTCAAATAATCTTATAAACATCGTACAGAGTATGTGTATGTTATAAATGTGTTTTTAGTAAACTCTGCAGCGTAGATTATCGATACTCTACATAGCGTGAAAAGGCACGGAACGTGTTAATGTTCCTTCAAGTACGTGTAAAAATAAATGCCGCTGTGCTATTTTTCCTCCTCTCCGAGAGAGGAATTTGCTCTTTTCTCTTTTTCTGCGCTAAGTAGAGCAATGTAAGGAGGGATGTAATCTGACGGTGAGCGGACCAGAAAACGTATGTATGTATCTACCAAATCGTCTATGTATGTAACTTGATACCGTCTACCAGTCCTGATGTTATCTCGGTAGAGAAAATTCGTTGCGAAAAAATATCACTTCAACCAGAACTCGAACCTGAATTATATCAACTCTCGGATGATTTATGCTACCGAGTTTCTCAAAACCGAGTCACGTTTCAATGTGACCTTGCAATTGACCTACCATTTTCCGTACCCATCCCGCTTGACTTTGTCCCGCAGAAATATCGTCTGTATAGGCACTCGAAACATTTTGCGGCTGATGAGATACGTTTACTACCGATAGTCTCGCAGTGATTTTAACTTCCGAATCATTGGCTACGTAGTCTTTTGCTAATACCGATTTTAGTTTCAAATAATCTGGCTTCTGTGCGATACTCGGTTTGTGTCTCGTTGACGTCAAAGATGTTTCCTGCTTCCTTTTTAAAGGTATCGGTGGTGTTACTTTTATCTTTACTGCTGTCTCGGGTGCTGTTACCGTCTTTATCATCGTCGTCGTTGTCGTCGTCGTCGTCGTCGACGTCGTTATTGTTGTCGCTGCTGGTTGCTGGTTTTGCATCATGAATATCTCGTCAACGTCGCTAAATATTGCACTATCTCGAAACGCTTCGTCGACATCAGTATCGGCGTAATTCTCAATGACTTCAAAGCTCTTTTCGTAGAAACTGTCAGTCTCACTTTCGCGATGTTCCGTGTCCTTACTATTTGTCTCTTCTTTATCACGATTTTTTTCTTCTAATTTGTCAGTCTTTTTAAACCGAATAACATCAATTGCCGAAAACTGAGCGCGTTTATTCTCGGCGAAGAGAATAGTTGGATCAGCGTAATCGGACTGTGCAATTCTCGCTCCTAGATTAGAACTACCTTGCTTGTAACAGAGTTGAGGAATCCACTGATTGTTGGTGATATCGGCGGTTGTACAACCTATCAGTTCTTCCACGTTCGAAGATAATTCTTTCGCGCATCGCTTTGCTTGTTTAGTTCGTCTTTTTGAACACTTACCTCCGGTATTCAGAGGACGGAAGTAGCGCTTATGTTCGAGTTCGTCGTTGCACTCAAGCGTCTCTGTGCTCATGGTGTTCCTTAAACGACCATTTTGTAGGTGACTGCTCTTGAAAAGAACGTTGCGAAGTAGTTTGTTACTACCGTTATCGCTTGCTCGATAGATTTTATGATCTGGATGGATATTTGTACCATCAGTAACGGACATGCGCACATTATTGGAGTAAGAACGGTCGTCGGTTAATCGTGTATCTTCTAGCGAAAAGAAGATCGACGAGCTGGAACTCAATGAAGTAGCAGGCATGGGAAACTTGGCGACTCTATCCTCAGGCTGACACGTGGACGCGTACCTTTCCATATCTTCAAGATTGATCTCCGCCGGTTTGTCAGACGCAATCGTGAATGGTCGTTCGCTCATTGGCTTGCCGTCTCGTTGCAAGAAGCGCGACTTCGTTACACTCGGCTGAGAATTCGGACTTATTTGGAAGCTGCGTGGCAGCGAACCGCACTTGGGTGGTGAGGTAGGCATGTCGTCGCATAGTTTGGTAAGCCAGACAGCAGGCCGAGTCGGACTGTCATTGTTATCGATGTAATTAACCGTTTGCAGTTCTTCCCAGACACGCTGCAGATTGTCGTAATTGCCGAAGCTCTTAGATTCAGTATCGCTTACGTCGTTGGTTATCTCGTTATTTTGTCGTTTTAATACGTCCTTTTCGATCTGTTTTGCCGGCACGATAGAATTCATTTCATTTTGCTTCATCATTCGATAATTAGGTTCGTGTATTGTCGATGAAAAAACTGTCTCATTATCCGGTGACGTGTTCTCACGAATGCGCAGTGCTGTTTTGATTACCTTGCTTTCGGTGACGATATTCTGTCGTTTGAACGTCTCAAAAAGCACTCGTTTTTCGCGCACGTTATTTGTCTTACCATTCCGCGCAATCGTCTCTACTGAGTTCTGAGTACTTTTCAGATCGTCTGATAACGACTGTTGACTCTTCTGTGCTGGTTTTGAAGATAACGAATCCCATGAGTTGTTCAACTTGATCAAACGCTGCTCCCGCATCGCTCGAGAGCGTCCTAGTCTGTTGGTATTATTGATGTAATTAACGTTTTCTGAATCACTCTCGTCTGACACATCTATCGAATTACGTCTATTAAAGCGTTGCTGGCGTGCGCTGATGATATTACTGGTCCGTTGCTTATCGAGCAATTTTTGAAATTCTTGGTTTTGCATGAGAATATGACCGACAATCTCCTCTACTGTTTGCTTTGTAGTGGCATCGGTGTTATTGTCTTCGATCGGTAACGAATCCAATTGTGTTGTCGTCTGGTTCTCCGTCTCGGTATGAATCTCAGTGGTTTCTTCGGTTTCGGTTGTGGACTGAATATCACCAACAGGATCTTCTTTCTGTTCCTCGTCCGAGTAATTAAGACATATGTACGACTGGAAGCCTGGCTCTGATTTTCTCCTCCACCCGGTAAAGCGATCCTAAATATATTTGACGTACAATATTAAACATTTTTCTACTTTTCATGAAAACATATTGCGATAAATATCTTACCTTAACTTTTGAGACGCGTACGTCCGAGGATCTGTTGAAAGATTGTTCTCTAGAGTCGTTGGTGCCGGCATCTTCGTTGTCAGTTTTACGCGAGGACGTAGGCGATCCCTAGTGACATGTCAAATCATCAAATGTAAGCCTAATACAAGTAAATGAGCAGGGAATGCCGGCGAGAACCCGCTTTTTCTCGCCATTGAACGAAAAGAAAATACCTCACCTCCATAGTAGTATCGGATTTTCTAACACCCTTCTTGAACTTTTGCCTAAGACCAATTTCGGATCTACGTCTTTCTTTTTCCTGTTTACGCCTCTCTAAATATTCTGGCGGAGCAGAATGTTTTTTCGCCGATCCTTTGTCTGTCAACGCATCATCTGCAAGTCATTACTTGTTGTTGTTGTTAATTCGTATAAAAAGTCGAAATCACGTTCAAATTGCAATCGCTTTTATACCTTCTTGTCGCGTTTGACCCAATTGTAATACTAGTTTTCTCGCATGCGACGGTATAACTGCATTGTAATTCTCTAACATTACCCTTTTTATCTGTAAAGTCCATTCTCTCTTCTGCTCTAAATTGCGTGCCTAGAAAATAAATGGTCGACTGTGTTAAATGAAAATATGATCATCCTTGCGAGTATATCTTAAAAATCCTATTGCGCAATTAATATAATGATGATTCTTACTTGCAATGTGCACTGCAATCGAGGATTGTCAAAAGGTATTACATGAAAACTAAGCGGCTCGCCTGGGATACTTTCAACTAGCATTAAGTTTGAACACTAAAACATGTGAGAAATATTTTGTAATTCCAAGATACGAGTGTGTGTGTACGTAATTAAATTTTTAAGACAAAAATCGAAACAAAAAAAAAAGGAAAAAGAAAGTACCATAATATGAGCTTTATAGACAAGAAGACCGTCTTCTTTTTTTTTAGTCAGTAAGAGCATTCGATCGAAAAGAAAAGCATGCCTCGGAGCTTTAGCTCCTCGCATTCGGAATCGACCCTCCGCAATCAACTCTCCACTTGTTGTTAGATCTGGCCCCGACCAACCATACAGCAGTGATTGAATTTCTTGAACGCGTACAGCGTGTTCGTGTCGTTTTTTCATGGCATTGATATGTTTCGCTATACCAGTCATCGCAGTAAGTGCAGCCTCGATAGCACTTATGCCTTCAGTCTCATTTTCTTTAGAATCACACTCGGCGCCGTACTCTTTCGACAAATTCTCCAGAAGTAGATGATACTTGAGAATTCTTTGAACAGGTTTCAAAAGAAACGATCCGAGAGGCAAATCGTGCCCCAGAGCCGCTTGTCGTTCACGAAAAGCGGACGCGGTTTCCTCATTGCCCATTAAATCTGTCAGAACGGAGACTGTTCTCGGATAATTAGTACAGTATTCGGTGTACACTTTAAATCCCGAATTGTGCTTGATAAACGTATTCGCCACGCAAACAGGATCCAAACCACATTTTTCTATTTCACTCAAAAATTCCCTATTAAATTCGAAAATATCTTCAATGTTGCTGAACAAGTCACCGAGACGTAATTGATGCGCGAACGACGGCGGATCATCTCTCCAGAATGTGAGATAACCCTGAATAACTTGACGCAAGTGTTCGACATATATCGCTTCTGTGTCCACTATTTCCAGGAGTACCCTTTCGACGGGATTACGATGAGGATCGTAATAGCGTGGTCTATGGCACAAGGGATCCTCCTCCGCACTGTCCCTCCTCTGACCATTTTCGTTCAATATTCGACAGCTAGCTTCAGAAATTGTTACGACTCCGCTGTCCGCAGAGCCTTGAGAGCTGGCACAAGTATCAGCGAGAGATTCGACCGACGTCAGATAGGGATTGACGGTGCAGGTATTACCCTGATTGCTACAACCACTGGAAGACGTGCTGGACGCGATCGAGCTGCTAGACAACGGTCTACCATTTCTAGCGCGTCGCCTGTTGTATCTAAATGGTGTGAGACCGCTGTTCTCCCGCCTCTCGTAGGTCGGTTTCTCGACAAGTTCTACTTTATTTTCTACTTTATATTCGTCTTCTACTGACACTGCAGTTCTTTCCTCCTGCATGTTATTTTCTATCTTGCCGTATCCGTCTTTTTCTTGTTCCTTGTCTTTCGGACTGTCCTGCTGCGAAGCTAGATCGCTAGTGCAGAGCTGATTGAATATGGAATTACGATGGGTGGTCGGCACCAGGCTGAGACGTTTCTGTAGAGCTGCAGATATGTTACAAGACGATGATAAGACCACGCCGTCGCAGCCATCGGCGCGGCGCGCTAGCTCGTCGAACATGCCCAGCAGCTGCGGCATCAGATCCGTGCTGGTACCTGTCAAAAAAAAATTTCTATGTTTTGTTTCATTGATTGAAAATCGATATTTCCGATCATGTGACTTCTATCAATAGCCTAAAAAATGTTATTTGAACATGTCAAGATATTTCGCTGTCTGATTACTTTGCAGCTGGCAGAGTTACAAAAATAGCAACCACAAGGAGAAGGAAGAAACGTTTGAATCGTTCATTGACAGAACTCTGCACACTCGCGTCTCACGTTCATTGACTCGTGTAGATTCATTGAGGAAAGAAAATATGAATTTTGAAATGCCAAATTGAAATTATAACAGACACACGAAACACACAAGCCGCGCGCGTGCGTTTCTCTCTCTTGAAATCTTACACACACCTATAAATTCTAGCCGTGTGTCACGATAGTGTTTCTATGTACGATACCTGATACGTCAAATGCGCACGTGTGAGCACGTACCGTTTCTTAAGTATTTCTTCCGTATGATAACAAGAGTGAGAAACATCAAGCGCGTTATCGAAGGCTCGAAACAGCGCGCTGCCGTTAGCTGGCTGATCTCCAAAGTTCAAGAGAAAAGCAAAACAAAACAGAAAAAAAAAAACATGGGTAATTCGCCGAATCGAATTTCGGATTCTCTTCTCGTTCTGGAAATCAATCACTCGCGGAGTTTTGCTTGGAAAAGCGCGATGCGCTCACAACGCGCTGCCAGAAAAGGGGAAGAGCGCGTGGTGTTATGCGCTTCACGTAGCCGACCAAGTGCGCGCGCCAAGAGCTCGCAATAAGCTACCGCACGGCTACTCTCCGGAATTCCAGAGTGTTTTCCTTTTGCGGAGCTGTTATCTGTTTCCAGAAGCACGCTCGGAAACACGTTAGCATGTCGCGAAGCGTGTTTTCTCGCTCGAGATGAAAAAGGAAATTATCGTCTCTCGAAGGAACGACGAAACTATCACAACTATTGTCAATCTATCAGATTTCTAACGTGTTGCTATTTCAAGAGAGATTATCATCCGAGATCATAACGATGCTATCTTTGGCAAGTCATGCAAGTTGTGTAGGTGCGCAACTGCATTACACGATGAAAATGTGATTGAATAAAGATCAAACAACGCTCGTTACGGCAGCATTTGATTTGAGATAACAAATAGACTATCGTGAAAAACCTACTTTTGAGAAAGAGAATCGAGAAATTTAATCGAAGATAACGGAAGTTAAAACGGACAATTGGAAAATAGAATCACGTTTGCTCGCGTGTGAGCAATTCTTTAATTTTCCTTCCTTTCACCTGTTGCTTTCTGTCCTTTTTCATTTATCAAGAATACAATATAGTCTTTTTCTTTTTTTTTTTATTTTTTTTTATTTTCTCAATGAGACAAATTTTTACACGATGCAAGCATCCATGTGTGAACAATAGCAACTTACGTATTTCACTTTCACCCTTTAAACGATATCACTTCGCCGTCGTTCGTCGCTACTTTGTTCGTATGTCACATGTCGTTTCGGACATTCACGTACTTTGTATCGATTAAGTACTCAAAAAAAAAACGCGACTGTTTCGCACACACAAATCACCTGATTATCGCACGATACATCGATTAACTCGTCAGTAGTTCGAATTCACTTTTTACATTCGAGATCAGTTAAAGCGCTTAAAATTACACGCGATATCACGCGCGCGATAATGATACGTTACAGAAATATTCTCAATTTTTCGCACATCGCACACGCAACAGGAGAATTAATCGCGTTTGCTGCGCTTGTCTTCGCCGTCTGTTGCAATCACACGACTTGGAATGTAACACGAAATGCACCGACGAAAAATGTGTTACGTATGATGAAAAATATGCGCGATATAAATCACCGACTACCACGTATCGTAGAGGAGAGCGTAGTCTTTGTCGCTCGAGTAACAGGTAGACACTAGTGGCAAGAGACGGTTGAGAATGAGAATAGAGCGGTGCCACTTGGATAGTCTTGGATCGAAATACCGAAGAGCGGCCGTTAGGTCAGCAGTCTCCACACCGGAGCTGTCGAAGATGCGCGATCGTCGTTACGGAGTTCCAGCCTAATACAAGCTTATTGTACATTCCTATTGTGCCGTTTTTTTATTGTTTCTTACGGCGTTGAATCTCACGTCGAACAACCAATGTTACAATTTTTTTTCCACTGTACAATTTGTTTGTTTTTTTTCCTAATGACTAATAGAAGATTAGCACGTTCGATAAAACTAAGACATGAGACAAAACGTGTCAAGTGTCGTCGAACAAACTACCTGTTTGTCGTGATGTGAATGCCGCTGCATATCGTGCAAGAACAAAGGTGGGGATTCAATCGTCGCAATGAATTATATCGAGCTAGTCACCGAGAATGACTCACTGAGTGTTCTATTCCCCGTTGCCGCGTTGCCGATGGAAGTTCTCTCGCTACTTCCTCCGTTCCGAACGAAGGACTTTGATTTGAACGAAAGGGAAATAACGTGAACCCCCCAGGTTGCCGCGTCGAGCGGAAAGATCGACCGTGAATTATATGAATCATCGAAATATCTTATATCGGGAGCGTCGACATTATGTTCCGTACCCAATTTACTGAGCAATATCGAGAATCTAACCGCGACTATTGACTCACAGGAAGCGCAGAAATTTCTACGGCAAAAAAAAGTATTCGATTTCGTTTTCAATTGTCAAGCACACTGAGCTTGTAATTGTCTGCGCGGATATGTAAGAAAATTCCATATTCCATACCTGGAGATTATGTTGAAACTAAAAACTGCATAGAGAATAAATTTCTAATATACAGAGCTTTTAATCTGATATCTCGTGTAGCGATTTTCTCTTTTTACTGGCACTTCTCGATAAGGGAATTATATTTAAACCGACGACGCGTATAACGTCACCGCGGTGATTTTATCGCGATTTATTCGTGTTCGCGGAATGCTACATCGTAATTGCATCACGGAAGATTGCATACGCGGCTCTCTTTCTCTCGCATGCACACCAGAAGGAGAAGACATATACGTACTATGAATATTGCAGAAGAAAAGAAAAGAGAAGCGCCAGTGATAATTCGGTAAAATATAACTGAATGAGTATCGCGAATCACATGATCTGTATCATAGCGCGGAAGATGTATCGATTATAAAATTTAGCAGCCAACGTCTTTTCCTCATCGAAAGGATATCGTGCTGGCGCCACAGCGCGCGGTTTCCTTTTCCCGCGTCGGAAAACTTTCTCGAGATGCAACGATCTCGATCGCTCGCTTGCTCGGCGGTATGTATAACGTATTCGCAGAAAGTCTATATATAGCGGCGCCGCTAGTACGCGGCCAAGTAATGTGGCGACCAAGCCGGGAGCCGTTCGTAAGTAATTGCGGAGCATAAAATCCGGTTCGCGGCACAGCATTGCGCCAATATACGTTATTATCGATGACTGATTGAAAACCGACCGGATGGAAGCTTTCATAAGTGCGCACTGTAACGTGTCGCGTCTTTTTTTTTTTTTTTATGCAGACGGATATCGGATCTGCGTGTATCGATGACCGGACTGTTGTTGGAACCTTGTCGCCTCGCTATTCAATGTGTAAAAAATAAAAAAAGCAATTTGCATTTGTCAACCCACCGAATTAGTGTGTGGATGTATTTTTTCGAATCACGCACAAAAGACAAGAGAGAACATCACGACACAATAATGCAAGAATAATTGCAAAATTTATATTACTGATTCGTTACATATTGATCTTATTTGTTTTCAATATTCTTCCTCTTGAAATATTATAGTAGTAAAGAAATGGCCAATGTGAGACAAAAAACCAGATCTTCGGGTCAATTAACTTCTTTATTCCTTTCAATATGACAAAAGTTTCGACCCCAAATTTGGGTCTTCTTCGGTGTTCAAAATTCACAAGAATAGGGAGAACTCAGTCCATCAGTCGCGCATAGCACGAGTTCTTCTTATACCTGTGAATACCGAAGAAGACCCAAATTTGGGGTCGAAACGTTTGTCATATTGAAAGAATAAAGAAGTTAGTTGACCTCAAGATCTGGTTTTTTGTCTCACATTGGTTATTTCCCAACTACTATGATCTTATTTGTTATTCTCTTTTGGTGGCTGCTTGATCGTATCGGAAACATTTCAGAGTAATAAACATTACGTAAGAAGAAAGCTGCATTACATACATATATGTTGTATGTATTATTTGTTTTAACAAATTCTTACGTTAAAAAATATATAACAAGACAAAAGTTCATGTGCTCTTTCACTAATGTGTTGTTTCGCGTTTGAAAGAAAGAAATCTTTACAATTGTTTTGAAAAAAAAGACACGTTAATCTGTAACACTGTCAAAAATCTCTAATCATCTCCATACAACTTATGTTGCACATTTCAATTCTCGAGGAAAGGCAGTTTCCGAGCCGCGCTAAAAATACACACACCGAACACAAAATCTTGATGATCCGAAACGGGGTCCACCGTACCGTCGGTTATATACAGTGACCTCACCGCAATTTGATCGTCAATTAACCCTTGTATTATCAAGAGGAGTCTGTCTGGACTCCGTAGTGAGGTTTCATTCAATAAGTTTTTAGTATCGCACTCAAATGTCAAAATGTCAATTTTTTATCGCTTAAATAGAATCATGAGGTGAATTTTGTTACATCTATATATCGCAAAATAAGTGAAAAAAAAAAGCTTATTTAAAAAAAGTTACAACAAAGTTGTGATAATACGTTTTATCAACTTGTAACAATTTTGAAATATATTCGACAATTTTATTTTTGTGGCTAAAATTTTCTGACGCAAGTTTTGTGTCGTAACTTTGGTTATTTTGACTTTTCGAGCTGCATGATTAATCATCTACGGACATGATAAATTTGCATTGAGAGGGAAACATCTCAGCCTGGAATAAGATCGAGATGTGTTTGCCTTAAAATTATGATGAAGAATACACCGAGAAAAAGTTTTTTAACGTTCCATCAACCACATTCGGTTCTTCTGATCTATTTTTCTTTTTATATGCGACTCAATATCTTATTTATTTTATTTTATAAATTTATGTATTACGGAAACCGCGCGAAGCAAATGTATATAATTCAATGATCTGAACGTTAGACGCAACTCCGCCTCCCGGAAAATAGAGAATTCGCTACGTAATGCGCCACAGAGCGTGCGTCCGATAGAAAAAAAAAAAGAAAAAGATGCACGCGGAATAATGCGCGGTAGGAGATGGCGCCGCGTCGCCTTCTCTTCGTCTCGTCGCCGTCCGCCGTCGCAATGGAATCGACTTTTTTTTCTTAAATCGCGGCGCTATATTTTTCTTCACTTTATAATATGCATGTCACATAATCACATACATCGTTCTCGAATGTGAGAATAAAAATATTTTTAATCTTATGGAGTAAGAACCGTCTAAAACCGATTAATGTTTCGCGTTTATTATACCTACATGCTTTCGTATAAAATTATCTATAGCTATATGGCGCTTGTACTACAAGCAGCTATGTGCCTGGTCTCGCGCGCGCACGAGTATATTAGTATCTTCAAGTATACCTCGCGCCGCAAAAGGAAAGACAGAGAGAGAAAAAGAGGAGGGAAGAGTATGAGTCTATGTATCTCGAGAGAGAGGAACGGCGAGAGATGAAGAAAGAAAGTCGGCTATGTCGGGCTCGACCATCGTTTTTCTCCAAGGAGCGGGCATGTACGGCGCCTCCGCATGAGCTCGAGCGACCGGATCGGTCTCACTGCGCAATCTTAAATGCGGCATCAAGAGAATAAAAAAAAAAAAAAAGAAAAATTCAACCAAGAAACACTCTATACGCCGAGTTCAAAAATGTGCCACGTTTCGGTGTAATTAAAAATCTGGATTACAATACACGTCTGGGCTGCCAAACAAAACCTGGAAAAATTTCAATTTTTTTCACAAATTTGTTTCTTCAAAAGAGAATATTTTTTCGAAAATTTGTAGATACTTGTATTGTTGTCGCGTGATACGTACATACCTCCTGCTACCTACTGCGGCACTGCTTTCCAATTTTTGCGGTCGAATTCTCACGCATCTAATTTCACACGCGGTGTCACAGAGCATGATTGAAAACTGATATTCTACCATGAAGTGGCCAGTTTTTAAGACGCTAAAAAATATGATATGTACAGCACATTAAATATTCTCCTAGGTTTATACGTAGAGAACAATGACGGCCAATTGTAGCAATTAGAGTATTGTACGAATTAGCAACGCAGCTGTTGGCACAAACGCCAGCAAATTTCGACGAGTTGCAATTAATCGTATCATGACACCCTTGCAAAGGTTCGTGTCTCAAGAACTTCTCAGATGTCGTTAAAAAGAAAAACGCGCAATCGATAACACGCATATAGATAATACAGTGATCATAAAAATAAGAACTTATTTTGAAGACTGACAAGAGAGTACCAAGAAACATTATTTTTAATTCAAACGCATTCCCTTTATAAGAGTCTTTATAGAGTATTAATTATCTCATCACACTGCCAAAGAAAATGTTTAATTTGTTCCCCCATAATAAATCAAACACACATGTGCGTGTAATATCTCGGATTTGACGAAAATGCGTCAAATCCGACTGACTTTTCATATCACATGTAAGTATATCTATTATCTTATCTCACAAAGATGTTCTGTGATGACTCGGATGCGTTTACAATGGTCGATAATACGTGTCAGCATTAGTATTGCAACTTTTCTCTGATTTTATCTTTTTTAATTGCACTGTCAAATATTTGCTGTTATAAGATAGAAGAGATATAAAACAAAAAAAAAAAATGAAAAACACAAATTAAATTAACGAAGACATATGTGGAGCGGAAATATATCGATCAACTTAGACATTTGCGAAAAGATGTGTATCGGTCATGTTTCTAGAACGAATAGAATATACTGAGTTGAACACAATTATTAAACGATGCGTATTTCATTTTGTTTCGTACACATCAATTTTCTTCAACGCTGTTCTACTTATTCAAAGAATGTCTGTCGCATCAAGCTCCACTTGAAAACATCTGTTAATACATTTCTCAGGTATACTATCACAAAGATAGTACCATCCGATTATCATTGATAGTGTCAACATGACTTTTATAAACACTATATTTCCGGTAAGAGCTAACGTCTTAAAAATAACTTACGAACGTTATGTACCGGGAACATTATAGCTGAAAAGTTAGAAACTACCAAATGATGAGAATTTTCTTTTAAAAAAACAATATAAAATTAACTTCAATAATCTTCCTCTTGAAATATTATAGTAGTAGGGCCAATGTGAGGCGCGTAGCCGAGCCAATGTTTTTGTGTCGGCGCGACTGATGGACTGAGTTCTCCCTATTCCTGTGAATTTCGAACACCAAAGAAGACCCAAATTTGGAATCGAAACGTTTGTCATATTAAAAAAATGAAGAAGTTAGTTGACCCGAAGATCTAGTTTTTTGCCTCACATTGGCTATTTCCCTGCTACTATATAAAATTAATTAATTTATCCACTATCATCCTGCTAGCTCATTTGGTTTAAATCTTTAGTTTTAGTCTTATATAAAATTAAGTTTTTTTCTCTGTCTTCTCTTCTTTTACTGCCAAAAAAACACGCACATATGGAATGCATTTAGATTATCTCGATAGAAATTTCCACACATTAGAGAAGTACTGTTCTCGCTTTGGTCACACGGTGCAATCTGGTTTCACAGCGACACTTTTCCGTACACAGTCGGTTATGAGAGACAGAACCGGTCTGGAACGAGAGTCTACGAAACAACGACAGAGACCGGTACAACAACGCAACGAGTATATAGTAGCCATCACTGTCAAGTTCAGATCAATTAGTCGCGATTTTCACAATAGCTAGAATAAAACAATAAAAATTATTGAGTAAGATCGAATAAATGCAAATAATTGTGCGCGAGGCACTACTACGATATGACGATATTTGCGAACCGCAAATTGATTTCAGACTGTCTCCGGTCGCGAGGTCTTTTGGCACAAGGCTTTGTGCAATGCGATACTTTCCCGGAAACATAATCTTAGCAGCACACGTGTGACTTGAAGGAACAGTCGTTCTTCTACCTTTATCTTAATACACACATGACTATTTTCTCTCTCTCTCTCTCTCTCTCTCGTTTTCTTTCGCTCCGATCAGTGAGCGATATTTCAAATATTAAAAATAATTAACCAATATTAAATAATTAACCAATACACGCAAAGTGATAGCTACTATCACTATAATTTATATTGTGCGAGCATGCAGACTGATTGATACATTTTTTGAACTTCGATTGAAAACGAATGTGCAGCGAGCGATGTTAATTTGTGCGTGCTGCGAAAATCACATAGCGTTTTTCGCGTAGGCGAAATCTGCCGAGATATGAGCGCGTACGAAGAGGAACAAAGGCCATGAACATCCTTTCGCTATCGCAACAAATGGCAAAAACATCAAGGAAACGATGTAACAAAGAGAAGAGACTGGCATGAATGAACTTGCTTAGACCGGCGCATTTATTCGGTAGCAAAAATGTGCCAAATAGAAACTAGAAATCGCGGAAAACACTTTGCATTGTCGCAGCGCTTACGTTGTTGCCGCCGTGTAAGCACGCAGTGGCGATTCTTCAAAAATTTTTTGCGAGCAAAAACAACTCACTCGTTCCAACTCGTCTTGAATGAAGATATGGATAAGTCGACCGGCGCACGGTTTGTGCGTTCATATATGTACGTACAAAGTATGTAAAAACCAGTCTCAAAGAAGCGTGTTGCACAACTCTCGAGGCACTCGCGCGAATATATTGCGCATACTTGTATACTTCTCGCATGTACTTAAATTGTGTCTCACCATACTGTTGTGTACACGTGAAGTCTCATTTCTGTTAACAACAGAAATACACAGTAAAAAAATTGTGCGTTTACATGTGAAAATTTTCTTGTTACCCTTGATATGATTATTACCTCAATGTAAACTAGACACAAAGAGCGATGTAACATAAAGGAGCAGAAATGCACATGCACGTATGTTCGGAAGAAAGAAAGGAGCGTGTTCGGTCGTCACTCTAAGCTGCATCCGGCAAAGCGACAGTTTTTTGCGTTACTCCAAGTATTGCAAGCTACACGCCACTTGTGTTTAAAAGCGGTTGAATGGGAAGCTGTGAATTCGAAGCATCTTTTCATTCCAAGTTGCAAATTGCACAATCAAGCAGAAATAATACAAAAAAAAAAAAAAAAAAAAAAAAAAAAAACAAAAAAAATGGAGATACTACAACGTGGGGGTCCACGTTTTTGTTTGCCATTCAAAATGGTTAGAAAGTCGATAGCAAGATTATATTGTTGGCTACAATAAATTACTCATACAATACGATCTCTGTGAGACGCACATTAGTTTAAATCGTTCTTCTGAGAGTGCTCGCATTTCTGTTTTCAAGCTGACGTTGCATTACGAAATATAAATTAAAAACTGGAGTCGCACATTGCGATACAGTCAAGTTTTATACACAAGTTAAAACTGAAAAACAGAAAATACATATTTGGAGAGAGATATTTATTGTTTTCACTCACCAAAAAAATCTTCCCAGCTAACCGAACCGTCGGAGTCCACCGAACTGGTGGTATTCGTCGCGGATTCTATATTCGCCTCGCTGCCCATGGTGGTGTCCACACAATTTCAACGAGCGTTCCCCGTCACAAGTATTTGAGTCGTGTTTTAAATGTCAACGTTACGTTGCCGCGTAACGCGCGATCATCAAGCGTTACATCGCGCCAAGTCTCACCGTGCTACGTATATCAAAGAATTGTATTAATTGACACATCGATCCGTGATCGCGCGACGATCATTACTGATTACGTCTTTTGGCGCCGAAAGTCACCAAACTTCGGCGGTCGAACGCCGAAGAAGGTGAACGATCGCGGGAGAACCTGTGGTGTACAAAACCTCCCACTTCTATCATCTGATACGAACCTTTGATTAGGGAGATGACTGAGAGGGGCCACAGCCGCATTTTACCTGCTATCGCTTTTTCGCTCTCTTCACTAGCGCGCTATGTCCACAATGGTGCATATAGGCAACTGCCATATCCACGAACGATTTGTCAGTATACTATGTACACGCACGTCTATGGTTCTCTTCGATGCTATATCCCGTACGTCCACCATGCACAACAGCACCAAACCTGCTATATCCTGTATACGTTGTTTGGAAGCCGTGTGTACGAAAGGAGGTTAAAGCACGTTAAAAATTTGAATTTTTCCTGTATGTGACAGTGAAAATTAGCAATATCCTATTCTATCATGTATTCCATATGCAGAACTACTCATCCTGCGACAGGAGTAGAGCACGCGATTACATGCCATTTTTTTAATCGTACTGAAAAATGTCTTGTTGTTGCCGGCGCGAATATAATACGAGTATTTCGTCTGATTCCAGACGTTGATATAACAAGAAAAGAAAAATATACAGGTAATTTTCTGCTTGTTGCGTTCTTTTTGCATAATCCATTTGAATATGTAGAAGACAGTGTTTTGTTGCAGAAACACGACCTCCTAAGATGAAGTTGGAATGTTTGGCACAATATATTTTACATGGAAACATCATGTCCATGCAATCTGTTTATCTTCTTGGATCACAAAGAGATTCCTTACTGTTGAGCTTCCGGGATGCAAAACTATCTGTTGTAGAATATGATCAAGATACCCATGATCTGAGAACTGTGTCTTTACATTATTTTGAAGAAGAAGAAATAAAGGTAAAAATATGTTGTACACATATAAAGAAAAAAAAAGAAAATATGCTATGAATTCTTATTTTATTGTTTATATTCTCTATTTTTCTCAATTAGGATGGATGGACAAATCATCACCACATACCAATTGTAAGAGTAGATCCTGAAGGAAGATGTGCAGCAATGTTAATATATGGCAGAAAATTAGTTGTATTACCTTTTCGCAAAGATCCCAGTCTTGATGATGGTGATTTGCTTGACACTGCAAAATTAACGTCGTCTCACAAAACTCCCATATTATCTTCATATATGATAGTATTAAAAACACTAGAAGAAAAAATGGATAATGTGATAGATTTACAATTTTTGCATGGATATTATGAACCTACATTATTGATTTTGTACGAACCAGTAAAAACCTTCTCAGGGTGAGTATAAATTCTGTATCTTTCAGAGAAATACAAGAAAAATAGATAATTGATAAATCTCTGTACATATAGACGTATTGCAGTGAGACAAGACACTTGTGCAATGGTTGCTATATCCTTAAATATTCAGCAAAGAGTTCATCCTATTATTTGGTCTGTCTCTAATTTGCCATTTGACTGTTATCAAGTTGTACCAGTAAAGAAACCTTTAGGTGGCACACTAATTATGGCTGTCAATTCGCTTATTTATTTGAATCAAAGTATACCTCCTTATGGAGTATCACTTAACAGTTTAGCTGATGCAAGTACAAATTTTCCACTAAGTAAGACA
The DNA here is from genome assembly GCA_014825685.1 of Pseudomyrmex cubaensis. Classification (NCBI taxonomy): domain Eukaryota; kingdom Metazoa; phylum Arthropoda; class Insecta; order Hymenoptera; family Formicidae; genus Pseudomyrmex; species Pseudomyrmex cubaensis. Next base: position 29,650 of record QVOA01002008.1, read on the forward strand.
TTTCTAATGACATTGTATTTTCTTGAAGAAAATGTATTAATTATATATATTATTTTGTTATATATTGTTATATGTATATTATTTTTTATTTTTGTAGAGCCACAGGAAGGAGTAAAGATTAGTTTAGAAGGAGCACAAGTTGCATTTATTTCAGCAGATCGCTTGGTTATCTCATTGAAAAGTGGGGAACTGTATGTTTTGTCTCTTTTTGCAGACAGCATGCGATCTGTACGTGGATTTCACTTTGATAAGGCTGCTGCTAGTGTATTAACATCATGTGTAAGCACTTATAATTTCGAATTGCTACATGTACACTTATCTGGTGTAAGATATTATGCTTTTGTATCGTTCTTTAGGTGTGTATGTGTGAAGACAATTATCTATTTCTTGGTTCTCGCCTTGGCAATTCATTATTATTACGATTTACTGAAAAAGAATTGGAAACTTCAAAGAATCTGAATAGTGATGAAGTAATTGTTGAAGAGAATGAAAACGACGAAATTCCAGCCAAGAAGGCAAGAGAAGACTTTCTTGGAGATTGGATGGCATCGGATGTATTAGATATCAAGGATCCAGAAGAATTGGAAGTATACGGCAGCGAAACTCATACATCTATTCAAATTACTTCATATATTTTTGAGGTATAATTTTTTTCTTTGCTGTGTAATTCTTTGTTTTTCCTAGTATTTTTTCTTTTATTCGTAATGTTTAACATCTTATTTGCAGGTATGTGACAGTTTATTAAACATTGGGCCATGTGGAAATATTTCCATGGGAGAACCAGCTTTTTTATCAGAAGAATTTCTGCATAATCAAGATCCCGATATAGAACTTGTAACGACATCTGGATATGGCAAAAACGGAGCACTTTGTGTATTACAACGATCCATACGTCCTCAGGTGATTGTAGTACTTGCGCAAATATAAAATTTATATATGTATATATTACTGTAAAAACTGAAAATACGTCAAAACCGTATTTTAATAGGCAAAAATAGTTTTATAAAAGAAATAGAATATAAATCTTTTTATTACAATTAATCTCTGATTTATCAATCATAGGTTGTAACAACATTTGAGCTTCCTGGTTATGTAGACATGTGGACTGTTATCGGTACATTAGGTAAAGACGAACAAGTTAAAACAGAAGCAGAAGGATCTCATGCTTTCTTAATATTGAGTCAAGAAACTTCAACTATGGTATGTGTAAATAATTTCTGATCATACCTCGTATAAATGATAATATTGATAACTGTTGCATTTTCTTACACATATATCTTGAAGAGATGATAATACATCTGATAATATAATTCTTTCTTAAAGATTTTACAAACTGGCCAAGAAATAAATGAAATAGACCAAAGTGGATTCAATACACAAGGAAGTACGGTGTTTGCTGGTAACCTTGGCGCCAATAGATACATAGTGCAAGTTACTCAAATGGGAGTCCGTCTTTTACAAGGCATTGAACAAGTATGGTTCATATAGTAACTCTGTATAAATCAGTTTTGTTTAACTGATTTTGTTTTAATTTACAAGTTCAATTAATAAAGAGAACTTAAAGTAGAGCAAAAGAAAAGCATTTAAAAATTCGATTATATGTTTGTGTTATATAAGATTAAATACATTTATTCACATTATATTCTTAATTACAGATTCAACATATGCCCATAGATTGTTCAATTGTACAAGCAAGTTGTGCCGATCCATACGTAACATTACTTTCAGAAGATGGAAGAGTGCTTTTATTAACACTTAGAGAAGTAAGAGGCACGGCAAGATTACACGCCCAAACTGCAAATTTATTATTCGTAAGGTTTTATTTATTTTCTAACTAATATATAACTATAAAATTAATATATTACATAAAATATCATATGTATGTTACGTTTACAGCGTCCGCAGATAGAGGCATTATGTGCTTATAGAGATGTTAGTGGGATTTTTACAACACAATTATCGGAAACAACAGATGATGAACAAATTGAGGAAGAGCACAATGTAGAGGAACCAGCAGTTTTAAGTAATATTGATAACGAAGACGATCTATTATATGGCGATGCCCCGGCATTTCAAATGCCTACGCTGTCATATCCAAAAGCAACGGATACTACTACAAAAAAAGCACCTTGGTAAAATTAATTTGTCATCTATAGGACGTACATTTCTGTGAAATATTTGACTAAAACACTATCACAGTATATTAGTTACAAGTATATTGCTATATTTGATATTAAAAGAATTTATCGACTTGTCAATCACTAACATGTAGTAACAAAATGTTTGTAATAGGTGGCAAAGACATCTGCAGGAAATCAAGCCCACATATTGGCTATTTGTGTACAGAGATAGTGGGACGTTAGAAATTTACTCTTTACCCGATTTACGACTTTCTTATCTTATTCGTAACTTCGGTTACGGTCAGTATGTACTGCACGACAGCATGGAATCAACAACTTTGCAATCAGCGCCTGTTACTGATATTCCCAATCCCGAAATGCAGGTAATTTAGTCGCAAGTGTGTTTCTCTAAAAATCTTAATTATTCTCGATGTGTATGTGCTATTGAAGAACATTTGTCTGTGTAGGTTCGTGAAATTCTAGCGGTTGCTTTAGGACATCATGGAAACAGACCGATGCTTTTGGTTCGTCTCGATTCGGAGTTGCAAATTTATCAAGCTTACAGATATCCGAAAGGACATCTAAAATTGAGATTTAAAAAGTTGGATCATGGAATAATCTTTGGACAACTCAGGTTTAAATAATTTTATATAACAATCACTTAAAATATAATAATTATTTATTATATTTATTTTTTTTATCGAAATGTAACTCTGTTGTGTGTGGCGTTTTTTTAAATATCGCTTTATTGAATAATTTTTATAATTGAAAATATTCCTTCACAGATCAAAGTTTAAGGAATATAAAGAAGAAGATATGTCAAGTACGAATAATATTCGTATTAGCATGATGCGTTACTTCAGTAACATTGCCGGATACAATGGAGTATTCATTTGCAGCGATTATCCACATTGGATATTTTTAACTGGACGCGGTGAATTACGTATTCATCCAATGGGCATTGATGGTTCTATCACATCCTTTGCTGCTTTTAACAATATTAATTGCCCACAGGGTTTCTTATATTTTAATAAAAAGGTATTAATCTACTTTATTTTTATATATTTTTCTTTCTCTGTTATATATATTTTTTACAAGAAGAATTTTAAATATATTTCTTATTTTAAACTCTTCAGGAAGAGCTACGGATATGTATTTTACCAACTCATTTATCATATGATGCTCCTTGGCCGGTGAGAAAAGTTCCTTTGCGATTTACTCCGCATTTTGTTACGTATCATCTTGAAAGCAAGACATATTGTGTCATAACGAGCATGTCTGAACCTCTCAAAAGTTACTACAGATTTAACGGAGAAGATAAGGTATTAATATTTATTTTTATCAATTTTTGATTTCTAGAATATTTATTTCTTAAATAGTTTACATCATAGAAAGAGAGCAATATTAAAATTTATCATTCTGACATTTTTTTTAAGGAATTTACAGAAGAAGAGCGTCCAGATAGATTTCTTTATCCTTCTCAAGAACAATTTTCTATTGTATTATTTTCTCCAGTTTCATGGGAAGCTATACCCAATACAAAAATCGAATTGGATCAGTGGGAACATGTTACTTGTTTGAAAAATGTGTCTTTAGCTTATGAAGGAACAAGATCTGGACTGAAAGGTTACATAGTCTTGGGAACGAATTATAATTATGGCGAAGATATTACAAGCAGAGGTCGAGTAAGTTATATATAAAGTAAAAACAATCAAATTGGTCTCGAGTAAGACTTGTTAATCACTTGAAAATTTTCAGATACTTATATTTGACATAATCGAAGTAGTACCTGAACCTGGTCAACCGTTAACTAAAAATAGATTTAAACAGATTTACGCGAAAGAACAAAAAGGACCCATAACTGCTATCACACAAGTATCAGGATTTTTAGTGTCAGCTGTTGGTCAAAAAGTACTTTCTCTCAATTCACTTTTACACACGAATTACTTATGTCTATTTTAACATTACAAAAATGTATATTGTTTTATTATAGATTTACATTTGGCAGTTGAAGGATAATGATCTTGTTGGAGTTGCTTTCATCGATACGCAGATCTATATTCATCAAATGCTCAGTATTAAAAGTCTTATTTTAATAGCTGACGTTTATAAGTCGATTAGTTTACTGAGATTTCAAGAAGAATACAGGACACTTTCTCTTGTCAGTAGAGTAAGTATGATTTATTTGTCACCATTTGCCTTTATACTGTTAGAAGCATGTAAAATATATAATTTGCTTTACATTATAGGACTTCAGACCAGCGGAAGTGTACACAATAGAATATTTAATTGATAATACGAATTTAGGATTTCTTGTGGCTGACGGAGAAAGCAATTTAGCCTTATTTATGTATCAACCAGAATCTAGAGAAAGCCTAGGAGGACAAAAATTAATTAGAAAAGCGGATTTTCATTTAGGACAAAAAATAAACACCTTTTTTCGAATTAGGTGTAGAACTACTGATCCTGCAAATGATAAAAAGCATTTTCCTGGTGCTGACAAAAGACACATTACTATGTATGGTAAGTAACAATACATTGATTTTAGATTTATATATATACACACTTGTGTGTGTGTGTGTGTGTATGTAAATTTTTTATTTTACATCTTATAGCATCATTGGACGGTGGGCTTGGTTATATTTTACCAGTACCCGAAAAAACATATCGAAGACTACTTATGTTACAAAACGTGTTGGTCACACATATTTGTCATATTGCTGGTTTGAATCCAAAGGCATATCGGCAAGTCTCAATACTACTTACAAAATTATTTGTAATTATTTTTAGTTTACTTTAATCAACATGTGCAAATTCTTTTTGTTTAGCACATATAAAAGCTATGTACGGAATCAAGGGAATCCAGCAAGAGGTATTATAGACGGCGATTTAGTGTGGCGTTATCTGTTTTTACCCAATACTGAAAAGGCAGATATCGCCAAGAAAATTGGAACACGTGTTGAAGAGATTATTGAAGATATCACTGAGATCGATCGGCAAACAGCACATTTTTAATTCAACGTCTAATATATTAATTGTTTCAACTTTTCCTATTGTGTACCAAACTGTTTTTGTAAGCATACAGTCGATGGCATAAATGCTTTAGCATATAAAGTTGGGCCAAATAATGCTTTTTATTCATTTTTCTTTATTTGATACAATATTGGTGTAAACTTCATGTGTTCATTTACGCGAATTTATTGGTGTGTATTTCACAATTGTTTAATTTGAAAAACGTATCTTATTAAACTACAACCTAAATTTGTAGTGTTTCAATATTTACACTAAGAAAGAGATATTTTCCACCTTTCTTTCTTAAAAGAAGATATATATTCAAATATATATAAAAAAATAATTATGCCTTGCGTTTATATACGCAATAACTTTTATCAGATCATATCACGCATCATTAAATTAATAGAAGTATTTTATATTATGTAATGACAATGTCAGTTTCTCAAGTGCGAATTTCCGAGTTTTCTCCTCCATCAACATCTAGAAAAAGCATCATTGAGAGACGTATAAGCAGACGATCAACTCTGAGATGTATGTATTAGTAAAAGGATTGTAGTTAATGTGTACAGAGATAGAGCTGTGTGTAAAATATGATTTTATAAATTTTTTAATAAAAAAATTACATTTTATAAATAATTTTTCTAATAATGTTCTACAAAAAAAAGTAATATCTATAACACACGTTAACAAATCTTGTCGGTATACTCCAAGAGTATATCGACTAAGTAAATCGCACATTATTTATTGATCAAACAGTATAAGTTAGTCAACTCAGTTGAGTTTCTTGAAAAGAACCGTTTTTTTCAATACTAAAAGAAGTTTAAAAGTTTAAATATCAGTAAGTATCTTTTTCTTAGTGTGCAGATTTTCTTTCGCAAGTCAATAATATTTTTCTTCGTAATTTAGTGCCAGTGCCAGAACCTTCATTATTAGAAAGAAGACTCTTTGAAGCTTTCGATGTGTTCGATAATGCAAGAACTGGAGAAGTGAATGTTAGAGATTTAGGAACTATAATTAGAGCGTTAGGTAGCAATATTTCATGATAAAAAAGATAAATTTATATTCCTTAAAGTATAAATTGTCTGTATATATATCTTGTATATCAATTTACTTATACTTCTCTTTCATGTTACTTGATAGGATGTGTCATCACAGAAGCTGAATTACAAGAAATACAAGTAGAAGTAGAAGATGTTGAGAATAATTGCGTACCATTAAACAGATTTGTAGAGTATATGAGCAAGGCAATTAACGAACGCAAGTAAGATGAAATAATTAGAATCTCAAATTTATATACTGCGCAAAATAAATCGTATTGCTTGTTATTTAGGTTTAAACCAGCAGAACCGGAAGAATTATTGAAAGCATTTCAATTATTAGATCCCGAAAATCGTGGTTATATTACAAGGGATGATTTGGAGAAGTCACTTATAGAAATTGGTGAACCATTTACAAAAGAAGAAGTAGCTGATATGATGGCCGTAGCTTGTGACGCGAATACAGGGAAAATTAATTACGAGCATTACATCAATTTGTTAATTGTACGTAATATTTTAGTATTGCATCTCGAACACTAGCAGCAAGATAGGACACACACTACTCTGCTACCGCGACTGGGGGGACCGCGTACAGACCAGAGCTCCCATTCTGACCTGTTACGGTCTCCTGACTCCTGTGTGATTATTTGTTTGCGTGGCAGTGCTATCTCGCAACCACCACTCAGGTTGTATTGCGGTGATGGCTTGACGAGGTGACCGGTCACCTCAACGTTCACCGTCTATTAGTTACAAATCTATTACATCAACTGGTTATCGAGTTTTAGATCTTCCAATATTATAGGTAAAAATTATACTGTATATTACAGGTAAAATTTCCCGAAGATATCAATATCTATAATATTGCTGAAAGAGAGGCTGCAAAATTGGCAGCATTACCTAAAAGACATAGATGGGGAAGCATTATATTTCAAGACAGTAATCGTTCTTTCTCCAGATGATCAAAATTTATCGTAACACTTCGATTAAAACAACTAAAGATTCAAGATATTAATGAGAAAATTTAATAAATGAATAAGTTTTTTCAAATGTAATAAATAGTAAAACCTAAAACTAGAAATATGTTGTAAAAATTTTATTGTATATCTTATACATGTGTGTAAACATTATGTAAATATTTAAAAGATATATATATATATCATAAATATATATATATAAAATACTTCATTTCGGTATATATAAATTTTATATATATATATATGTACTTTTTTAATATAAATCCTATTCTAACAAGTAAGTATAACTGAACAGATTGTTACAAATCTTATAATTTTGAAAATACTGGAGGATCACCTTTGGCAAACTGTGCCATAATTGCATTTGTCATATCTTCACTCTGAAGCATTGCTTTGTTTTGCATTACCTATAAATATATGTACATCTTGAAATTTGACTTTTTTACGTGTAAATTATTTTACATTAACAAATATGACAAACGAAAATAATGTTTGCCATGTTGTGATTTTAGGTGGAATAACTAGAAGAGAAAAAAGACTACTCACAATATGATCTAGTCCTTCCTGAACTGTGTGGTCTCTGGAATATACTATACTTATTTTTGAACCTTGGACCGCAACTGGACTCTTCTTTGCAATACTATCAGCAATTTCTATCGATGTATTCAATAAGCTGATTTCCAAATAATATTAAAATCAATTACTGTATTCTAATCTATATAAGTTAGCATATTTTCCAAGTTTCTTAAGTATGTTAGTTTTTACCTATCTTCATTATCGAATATACGGCTTATGAATCCACTTTGTAGTGCTTCACTTGCTGAATATTTCCGTGCAGTATAGATAAGCTCTCTTGCCAAACTATCAGAGCCTACTATCTTTGGAAATCTTTGAAGCGTACCTACATCAGCAGCTAAGCCTATATCAATTTCTTTAATTTGAAAGTATGCATTAGAAGTAGCATAACGTATGTCAGCTGCAGATATCATGTCCACACCTGCACCGATACATGCACCTTGTACAGCAGCTATTACTGGTTTGGGACACTGTTAATTGAATTGACACTATTACTTTCCTATGGCATTAAATGTATAAAGTAACATCATATACCTATATAATGAAATACCTTTTCTATGGCGTTAAATGTTTCTTGATAGTTTTTAATGTGAAGTTCTAAAACTTTGCACTTACGAGCAACATCCTCATGTTTTGCTAAAGTTTTACCTAATTCCACCATTCCCTGAAGATCAATTCCTAAGAAAGATAGATTATCATAAAGAAACTTCTAAATAAATATTTTGCTTTATATTCCATTTTATTTACCTGAGCAGAATACTCTGCCAACAGCTGATAAAACAACTACTCGACACTCGGGATTTACTGCTAATTCTTCAAAACATTCTTTAAATTCCCTATATAAACACATTATTTAATAGAAAAAATTAAAAAATATATTTAGTAAAAATTATATAGAAGATGTATAGGATGGTAACATACTTCCACATAGTTGGACTTATTGCATTTGCTTTTTCTGGCCTGTTCAGATTGACCAGATAAACAAACGGTTTTGGATTAGATACTGATAACGTCTTGTATACAGGTGACATTTTTGTACAGTATTTTAATGCAAAAACAGATTGTAAAGCTGTAAGTTAAATATATGCGTGTTTATTATCATTTGTACATTATAATAGATAGGAAACAGATGGACGCTGATAAGCAATACCATGTCAACCCACATGATCGCCATTTTGAGTAAAATACGTCTAAAACTTTTAGACGAACTTTATGAAA
>QVOA01002009.1:0-71716 GCA_014825685.1 Pseudomyrmex cubaensis
TCGATATGCGATATATATCGATATGCGATATATATCGATATGCGATATATATATCGATATGCAATATTATGATGTTTGCATAGACAAATTTTATTCCTGCTCAAAAAAGTCAGAATATGTATGTTATTTTAAATGTATATGTTATTTCCAATGCGCGTAATAACGTTTAACGACAAAATAACGTTTTCTAACCGTTATTTTGTCCAGAATTAGTCGCGCGCCGTGTGCTTCTGACACGTCGGAAGTATCCTTTCGTCGTAGATTCAATTAAGATTCGGTGATGGGAGGAAGAAGTTTCTCCACCCCTATCCCGAGTTGTGGTGTAATAGAAGTAACAGAGTGAATGGGGAAATCGGCGCGCGCGTCGTAGCTTTACTTCTTCCTTTGCACCTTGCGTGGCGCGCGTATCTATACCTGTGTATCGACGCGCACCTGAGAACGTCCAAGTACATATATATATACACACATATATATATACATATATATATATGTGCGTGTGTATATATATATATGCGAAACTTCGCATTTCCCGAGCGCCGTACCTCACTTTGACGTAACTGTGAGAGAGCTTATCACGGTACGTTTACCGGGCGGGAGCCGCTTTAAGTAACTCGATAACAGGTTGCACTTGACAGGTGAGGAGACTCCCCCGACGTGCCCTCGCCCGCGCTTCATTGCGCCCTCAAAGGCAAACTTCGGCCTTCAAGAATGAAGAAACTTTCGAAATGCCACTTCGAGTCGCTCCTCTCTTTTTCTCGTGCGCCGCGGACCACCCGCTCCACGGATCGCACTTCGACGATGTTACCGTAAATACCGCCGAAACTTCAACTCAGTTCAGCAAAGTATCTCTCTCTTTCTTTCTTTCTCTCTTGCTGAAGAGGAATCCTGCCAAACTCCGTTATTGTTGCTGGACAGGTTTAAGCAAGGAAAACACTGAAAGATCAAGAGAGAAAGAGAGAGAGAGAGAAAGAGGGAGAGAAAGAGGATGACGTGAGAATAATAGACTCTAATTTTATCGGATTATGCGAAAATTTTATTTGTTGAATCTGTCGTGTTAAAACTATCACGAAGAAAATTCCGCTTCTAAACTAAGACATTAGTTTAGACACTTATTTCGGCTTCCAGTCTGTACACATACATATATATGTATATAATATATAGACACACGTTCGTGCACAAGACTGCATTGGAAGAGTAGCGACCTGTTTTGCGACGCAAAACTTTTTTAATTAGAGAAGTATCGCACACTTTCGTAATTAGAAAAGCTGCATTGCAAAATTCAAGACGAGAGTGTGCCACGAGTGTCCCCTTAATTAAGGACCACGGGCGGCGTGGTGCTAACCGCATCCTCGGCGCGGTTACTTGCCATCGTTTTTATTGGCAACGACGTCGTACGTCGATAAATTCCTTTTTACGACGGGTCGCCGCCATCGATCTTCTCGGATTATCACAGACGACATTTTATTCACGAGTTCGATAATTCCGAGGTTCTTTTTAGCCTCGGGAACTTAAAACTCTGATTTCTTTGACAGATCGATATCTATTCGTGAAAAATATATAAATTTTTCTCGATTCGAATATAATTCGATCGTTATTTATGACTTTTTTTTAATTAACAACCAATCGCTAACTTGTTCAAATGATTTTTATTTAAAAAATTCAAAGAAAATTGCTTATTGCAATTTGTTCTCTTAATGTCGCGATTACGCAACACTTCTATAAACACTACACCATCGTCACTTAGCGATAGTACGTCTCGGTGCATGTTCTAATAGACTTGCTAATTCCCACAGACGCAGGCGGTTGCGCTTATTGGTGATTACCAACCTCTCGCTGCAACCCCGCAATTTCATTCGACAGTCAGGTGCCACGCGCGTCGGCAACCCTTGCAATCGGAAGTTGCTATCGCTATCTTCGCCGTCGCGCATCGTTGTACGAGCAGAATCTATTGCGAACCGGTCGGTCACATTGATTAAAGGACGTACAAGCCAATAAAGCGGGATCCGAGCGACGTCCACCCCCGGAACTGAATTCAAGTAATTATTAGGCAGAGAGGGGGAGTGCAACGGTGCGGCGCATTTACACCAACTGCGTCACCGCGCAGGCTGTGCACTCTGCGCGGTCACGAGAAATCGGGTTATCTCCGGGTTTTATAGCGACGGTAACTTTTTCACGGGCGCACAACCGCCCGTCGTCGTCGTTGTCGTCGTCGCTACGGGTAACTTTTTAGCAGGATTCGCGAACGGAACAATGAGCGGCTAACTAGCGGTCCGTAAAAGAGAGAAGAGGATGGGAGACCAACCGAAGAATGGCAAGTGCAAGCGCGAACACACAGCGGAGAAAAATCAGACGGCTGACAAAACGCGATTAACCGTAATTTGGCAGCGTTTCGTGCGCTCGGCGAAGAGATTCATATCCCCGGTTTCTCGAAGAGCGGAATGTCGTTAGAATAATACCGAGAGAGACCCGGGCATCGGGGCTCAAGCTATCATCGCTGGTTTATACGCATGCTCCGTTGTAACGCGCCTCGCTTGGCGGACCATATAGCTTGTCTACCGACAAGAGGAGAAGCACTTTGAGTCGACACGACCCGAAATCTCGTGCGCGATCCCCTCGTATGGCCGGGGAAGGGCGACAACCAATTAAATATACGGAACATTGAATGGACCGGACACGTCCGACGGCAACGGACAACTCCATCTACGGGAAATAGACTTCTGGAGAAAGAGACACGTGCGTATACACAGTGTCTCGGAATCACGGTGAGACATTTGTCGATCGCGGAGATACGGCGGGAAACGAATTAAGAAGACGTGATATTGCGCGTCGTCAAAGATATAACAAGTAAAGTCAGAAAAATTTTTATTCTAAATAATTTTATCCTTGTTTTTTAAACTTCACTTTTGACAAGAATTTCAAATTTGTCGAAACACTTATAATTCGGCATCCGTCGACCGCATCCGTCATTAAGGAAAAACCTCAAGCCCTCCCCCCACTCAAAATTTCGTCATACAATCTCCGTGCTGAAATTACATCCGGTATTTCGTTCGGGGGCACCCCGTGTATATATTCCCCCCCCGTATAACCGTCCATAAAATACATCTCTCGCGCGCGCGTTTGTCGGTGGGAATCCAAACGACGTATTTGCGCAATGGGACGTGCAAACAGCGCACGAGAAGAGCCGTACTCGCTGTATTATACTATACCGCGGCGATGTGGCGGAGCGGTCATGCCAGTCGAACCAGAACAACCCGGGTAACTCTCGCGCGAGGCCAGACTCCGGCTTGGCTCCATTTATAGGATTGCATGAAAAATTCCGCACGCATATTCCGCGATGTTCCGTTTCCTTTGCCGCTGCGGGCTCGTTATCGTCGGCCGACCGTCTCTAAAGCGATTGGTCGTGCGCGCTCGTCCATGTACGCACGTGTATCCGGGCGTGTGCACCTCTCCTCTCGTATGTGCACTCGACGCGTAACGCTATGTCTCTCCTTGTCTCTCCTTCTCTCTCTCGCTTTCGTACATAGACGATACGTCGCATATACGTAACGACGGCAGTGGTTGGCGGAGCCGTAACAGTGCTCTCTTGCTATATTAAGCGAGATTCGAGACCGCCGCACTTTCGTAGAAACGAAGAGTTAGCCCGAACGTGTCCCCGTTCCATGGTCCTATCGCCTCGACCGTTCATGCGAATGAGTTCGGGTCGCGGCGACGCTGGATTAAGAGCTTTTTACCCCCGTAATAAATGCTCGCTGTCCGATTTAACTGCGCGCAGCTCGCGCTCTTCGCCAGGAAATTAATATCGACCGGAACAATGTAAAATTGTTTTTTCAATTATTCACGTACCTACACAGTGAAATGCGTTAGTCTCGCCAGACTACACACTACACGTTAAGATATTTCACTTCCGAGATAGAGAATATCCTTTGCATTTTATTTGCAACAGAAAGAAAGAGTATTTCAAAGTAAAAGGCTTTGGACAAAAGATAAATAATTGTATCGAACAAATATTTGTTGGGCGAATGCTGCGCGTTTTTTTATTTTTTTATTTTTTATTTTTTTATTTATTAATTTTTTTTTTTTTTTGTTAAAAATCTGCCACCTTGAGTTTTGTCTCTCTTTTGACAAGAAGGAGCAGAGTCAATTATTAATATCTTTATGAATGCCTCAATCTTCGTGCGAAGTTTTCTTGAGGGTAACGTGCAATTTCATAGATGCACGACGGTAATAACAGAAAACTCAACTTCTGCGAGAACGCCCGACTCCTCCTCCGAGTTTCTCCCCTCTTTCTCACCGAGGGTGGCTTGTACGAACGAGCACCTCGCTCCTCTCGACATCCCTTTTAGCAACGCCCAACCAATTTAGTCATACAAATAGTGCTCGTTCGCGCAGTGACGATGTCGCGAGCGTTTTGATATTAAAAGCGTCATTAAGTGAGATAATGAAACTAACTCCGGCCAGAAACGATAAGCTCGTCTGTCAAACACTGGATAAACTGCATGGTTAAAGTGTGTCAAAATTTATTTCTCACTTTATTTCTCGCTTCGAGAAAAATATCGCAAGATTGACAAAAGCATTTTTTGTTGTTTAATGTGTACAAAAATGTTTTACATCCTCGACGTGTGCGCGAAAAACACTAAATGTACGAAAAATATATGAACTTTTCTGTATACAATAATAATTTAATATACAGACGAGAAAAGAGAAATACCGCAGGAAAAGAGAGAGAGAAGCGAAACATTTTCAACAAGCCGTCTCTCTGTGTAAGCGTATAAATATAAATTTATTCCGACCTAATAACCATTTTTAGTGATAAATTCTGAGCAAATTCTTCGTGATCGCGGACTTGCTTTATGACTCGAGGACGCCAGTCGTATTAAAACCCCAGCAGTATTATCGTGGCTTATAATTAAGATTTAAGAGGATCTTTTAGCGAAGTAAGCCCAAGACGAAATTGGCTCGCAAAGAATATTACAGCCGAAAAATACTGTTTCAGGTGCCTAAAATGCCTTATTACGTCGCGACCGACGTTATTAAAAGGAGAGAGAACGCGCCTCGTATATACAAGTATATTCACATTATATATCGATCGCGGGCGTTCTCTCTCTCTTTCTTTTTCTCTCTTCCTTTCTCCGGAGAATAGAAGTACGTTCCACCCCCCCTTTTAATTTTTGCCCCCGTGAAAGTAAAATATATCGGCTAAGCGGAAAGGAGTGCGCGCGGGTCAGCAGTAATGGTCGCGCCGCAGGAGGGCGGGCATTAAAATTTTTCGCGAAGAACACTTTTTTATCATATATCCGCGGTCAACCCGTAAATCACCAGGTGGATGAATATTTATAGCGATTATTAATGGGGTTACGCTGTTGCGAGGATTATTCGTAGGGTACGGGTAGAAAGGGCGAGAGAGCCGAGGGTACAATGAGGGCGCATAATGTACCACGCGACCCGCTCTTCCTCCTCGTCCTCCTCTGTATTCTTCCATCGGATACATGCGCGTATGTACGTGCTATTAAAGGGAAACATGTGCTATGAGAGAGAAAGAGAGAGGAAGCACCTTCCTTTTCTAGCATCTCCACTAGTTACAACCCCGTTTCTGATTACCGCTCACGGATTATCGCGTTGTTACTGTCGTGGGTTCACATTGACATCATGCGACGAGCGTTCGAGCGTGTTGTCGGGAATCTAATTCGCTAAATTCCTCTCGCAAAACGTTGGTCGATCTCATCGCGTCCGCAAAACTCGTCTCAATGTCAAGAAGACGAGATTTCGGAAAACAAAACAAAAATCGAATTCGGCAAAGTTTGATGAAATCGCGAAAGTTCGCGATGCGAAAAAATGTCGTTTTCGTCTCGACGCGGATGGTTTTTTGCCCTTTCTCCCTCCCTTCCTTCCTCTGTCTATTCACGCGACTCACGTAGTTTTTCGAATTCGTTAGCCGGACAAAACCCCGGAGTTGACGAGTTTTCCCCGACCCTTCAAACCAGTATCTATCCAGCTCTTACACGGACGTCGGTAAACACGTGAACCCTGGACACATTGTAACGCGAGCACGGCCTAGCGATCGTTTCGCCTGTCGAAATCGACGGTGTGAAATCGAAATGACGCTTTTGAACGTGCTGTCGCACTACATCGCGGACTAGACTAGCGTGATAGAAACGACCCCATTTGTACCCAGAACCCATCGATGAATCGTGAACAAAGCGAGTAGCGGTTTGTCCGATCCGCGAGAGAGGTTTACGCGAAACTGATTCCGTCGCAACCGAGCGTGTTGTTATTGATGTTGTTCGCATTAACGTGCGCGATTATTGATATAAACAGCCACAATAGTTAGTGATCATGCGAGTATAGTGGATATAGATCCTAATCATATATCAAACTGTAAAGATAAAATTGTTAATTATGCAAAGTAAAACATTTTCGATTTAATCGGCGTATTAGCGCTGATATATGTAAAATATTTAAATATTTAACATTATTAAATACAAGCTGTTTTTTGCGCAGCGATATTTAATACCAAATAAACGGAGATTACCCACTATACATCGAAGATCCTTACAGAGAGTCCATTGTATCACATGACGATATATTTGCTCAAATATATAAATAAATAAATATATAAATAAATTATAATTTTAGTTAGTTATGTTTCACAAATATTACGTCTCTCTTGTGTTTCTCCCTCGTGTTGCACAAGGGTCATCGCCCGTTGACTTCAATTTCTATCACGTGCGAATTGTCGCGCCTAACTTTGATCGTTAATTTGAGCTAACGCATATTTACGAAACGGCGAAGCATTTTGTTTATTCCGGGATTAATTAGAAATGTTGTTCGATCAGCGACGTGGTTGCCTGCGAGAGTAACGAATCCGACACTAAATCAATTCAGATATTGCGCGTGACATCGGCGCTCGCATACACACACACACATAATCACACGTACATACATCGCTACCTTTGTTTAATTGATAAAATTCGCGAGTTCTCATTATTAGAACGCGTTTCGTTCGTGCTTACTTTTCAGTCGATCCGCGCTTACTTTATTGTAAAAATAGAATATCGAAAAATTAGAAAACATTTACTAGAATTAGAATCTTTGATATCTAGTAAATTCCGATATTAAAATTCATCGATATAATTCCGATTCGATACAGATTGAAATTCTCTCGAATATTAAAATATATTGGCGCGTCAACGATAGCATATATATTCCTGCGAAGAGATTTAAAAATTTTCAATATTTATATCGCATTTTACTGTCTTATTAAAAACGCAGATTTCATGATTATTGCATATGTATATGCACATCATATTTTTTTATTTTACATAGTTAGTTGATACTTTATGTATAGATGTGTGTACATACATATACATATATGTATATTTAATTAAACAAAACAATAATCAGATATTACATCGCAGCAATAGAAATTATCCGATTTAATATCAACATAACTGGCGATAAAGCGCACATTAACGAGTTTTGCGCTGGTACAAGTTTAATTGCGGATCGAATCTCTGGGAACATCATGGGATTGCTTTGATTTATATCTAGCTGAATATATACGCGTTTATACCTTTAGTTGGAGGTAAAGCCGTCGCTTATTCAATATGTCATTAAACTAAATTGATATCCATCGCGAATATCGGAATTAATTAAATTAAATACCTTATAAATTGCAAATGATCAACGTTTCCACTTACAAAAGAGCCAAGTAAAATTTCCGTCTTTTTTCTTCTTCTTTTTTTTCCTCAATAAAATTTCAACCGATAAAACCAGAAACAGCCGAGAGAGGGATCGCGATTTAAAATTTACAGACATTTCGTTTTACATGACGGCAAAACTTGAGTTAATAAATGTTGCCGACGTTTACAACTCATTTGGATCGATAACACCTTAACGATCGCGCATAACATTACCTCACGCTTATGTGCGAAGGCATATTGAGAGAGCGTTATGCATCCTCTGTCCGGAGGGTATGATGAAGGTGAGTTAAAAATGGCGGGCGCAGGGCAGATCAGAAAGGAGTCCATAACTCGAAATACCTGGGCGGACGCATAACGGAAATTTAAAGCCACTTCGCAGCGACGGCGCGAGCGGTCGGTGGTGTGTGCGTCGCGTCGTATATTTTAAATTTTATCGCGCCCGCACTCCGAATATACGAGCGCTCCCTCTCTCCGCCGTCGGACGGGCAAGCAGAAAAATTGTTCCGGCTTTGACAGCGGCTCGACGTCGCAGCGGTGAAAAATTCAGCGTGACTTCCAGTTAATTTTTAGCAAACACTTGCTGATTTACTAATTTATTGCGTACACACACGAAACTTATGTTTTCTTGACCAAGACGGGAGTGTAGCATATACGCGAGATGCGTCGCACTCGCCCACGAAAAATATCCGCGCTTGGATATCGTGTAACACGCAGACTGTTTACGTATTTTCCGGAGTGTAGCGCGGATATTTACGCAATGGGATACAACGGCGTGTGATGATAACGTAACGGAAGACAGATAATCTGTGGCGCCCTTCGTTAACCTACCGCGCCGTAATGGTACACTTCGGGTAATGAGAGCCTAAGTACTGTTATTCGATAGTTCAGACGAGCATCATTAATTTCGCGACGTGGTCGTTAGCGCGCGTTATACCGCGTTACAACGGCACTTGGATAGATCCAAGTCGACGTGTCCGTCGATCTCGTACCGATGTATTTCCGTGGATGTGATAACGAATCCGTCGATTATGTCGGATGTGTGACACGTGACACTACACGCGCACGGAGATGTCACAATTGCGAATTTGCTCTCTCGGACGTTTATATTTTTTCTTTCATTTGAAATATCTCCGGTCAAACACGCAACAAGCGTCGAATAATGGATGTTTGCTGCAACTTTCTTCAAAGGAAGTTCGACGTGCAAAAAAAAAACTGCACTCGTGCGTTTCACTCGACGGAATTCAGCAAAACGCGTGATCGTAATAACTGCTCAGTCGAGCAATCGCGCGCGAGGTAGTTTCGATTCTACAATTCATTATCAGCCGCGTTTATACATGCAACGCTTTCAGCGCCGACGAATCAGCGCGATATTGTTCGGCAAATTTGATCTCGGCCCGCTTCAAGTTCAATTCGTATTTAAACAGCAGAATTACATTCGATCGTTTCTGCGGCGGTCATTTTATAAATTTTCACGATAATCCATATTCGATTAAGGTTAAAGCAGCGCATATTTCTAGTCGCGGTTGCTCTTCGCCGCGCTCTTTCGATTCGCGCGCGATCGCGTTCACATTTCGCGAACCGAATCCACGTTCGAGATGCAATATTTCCCCGAATTAATCTAACGTTATTTTAAACGCGTTGCGGGACTAAATTTTCGAATACGTGCCAGGAAAAGAGAGAAAGAGAGAGAGAGAGAAAGAGAAAAAATAGAAAAGAAACCGCACTTGTATGTGCAGTTGGCGCAAATCGATTTAACGTTAATTCTGCACACGCGACGTCGGGATAATCCTGCCGGATTAATTATCGAGGTAGCTTTCTTTACACCGTGCGACGCTATAGAGACAGAGAGAGAGAGAGAGAGAGAGAGAGAGAGAAAGAGAGAACGAGGAGCAGGAGGGATACAGGGGGATGCCAATTTAACGCAAGAAAAAAGCGCGGGGATTCTTCCTTTCTTGCTGCCTGTCTCTTTGAAGACGGTACGTAGGACAGAGTCCTTTCATGGCGACCCTAACAGGTGATTTCGCCGAAGGATTCAATTTCTTTCAGAGCGCCGCGCTTTCTCTCCGCCGAGCGTGCAAATGCTCATTTTCGGAGAACGTTCTTTCGCCGCAACAATCTCTCCTCCCCTCTCCTCCCTTTTCGCTGTGATCGTCACCATTCTCGCAGCGGCTTTTTGTTCCTCTCCCGAGAGAGGATTGCCGTCTCGTTGCTTTTATTAATTATATAGCTTTATACGCTTATCGAGAGGATCACCGCAGCGACGAAACAATGCTGGTCCAAGGCGCCATCATCCCCGTTCGATAAGTATTTAATGATGGGCGCGTCTGATCTCAAGGAGATTAAGCCACAACCGTACGTAGACACAACCTTCTACAACTTCTCATTAATATTGGACACGGTCGAAAGTACGCGGTTTACGGTGGATATTGTTACAGCGGGGATTCTGCGCTCCCGATGATTAGGACGTTGGTTTAGAGTTGGCTCGGTTGAGGACCGCTGCCGCGGTCCTGACTTGTCGGGAAAACTAATCAGCTCGCCGCAGTTTGAGTTGAAGTATAGGTTTAATGAAATTCGCCAATTCTCGAGTGGCCGGAAAGCCGCGTCTACGTGACGCAACGATTCATCGGGGTCGGGTTCACTCACAACTTCCCCGCTGTCTGCTCAGATTCTTCGTGCGTCTAAATTACCTGCGAATAGTTTAGCAACGAATATGCTACACTTCGGAATAATTTGCGACGCATGTCGACAAATAACGTTTAAAGCGAGTATATGACATCCGCAACGGACGCGACGGAAATAAATCAGCGACGCAAATTTTAAGTCGACGGGAACTATCGTGATTACTCAAAGGATCTCTCGCCGTCAGGAGTCGGTCATTCGCGCGGTAATTCGAATACGGTTACGTGACGGCTTCTCGTTTGCGCTCAACGGGAAACTGCATCGATGAAATCCGCTACGAAGAAAGTAAAAGAAAGACTGGCGGATCTCTTCTCAGACGAGACTAAGGAAAAATTGCCCGCGCGAATAAAAGGACCTGAGCGAAAAGAAGATCGCCGGCGGTTAGAAGAGAAGGCGTGTGATGTTCTTAATGAGGGTGTGAATAAGTATGTCTCGAGTGGCGTCTAGCGAAGACGCGCTCTATCACTCATCCGCCTCGGGCAAAAATTAATCCCGCATGCGTGTGGCGTGTGCGAGAGCGTGAGCGTTGATGAGTGCGCGCGCACGCGAGCGTAAAGTGGTCGCGCGCTGAGGGGGTCGTTCATGTAGACGGTTTACGACACACGATGCACACGAGACTCGAGCGATAAGATTAAAAAAAAAAAAAAAACGAGCGCGGCGATATCGAAGAAATTCGCTTAATGACAAATTTGCCTCCTTGCGCTGCGAAGTTTTCACGTTTTTTTTTTTTTTTTGCGACATTTTTAGAATTTATCGCGTTTTGTACCGTTTTATCGTGAAATATAGTAACCCGGAGACACACTCGCGCAATTGCACGAGCGCACCCGAGCGTCGTTAAGTAGTAAAACCCTATGATTTACAAGCCGGTGGCCGGATCCGTCGTCGTCCCATTACACGGCACGGCTCTCATTGTCTTCTCGATGCAAACGGACGGACGGACGTGCGCGCGGCTAAAATAGCCGTACGGGATGTGAAATTGATTAACTGGTTAGAGTGCCGCACATTGTGCGTCGCTAAAGCGTATGCAAAGCGGTCCTAAACTGGCGGCGCCTGGTCGGATATCAACATCTATCATCACCTCGGCAGCCGGTTTCTCTATTTCTCTTTCTCCATGATTTTTAAATGCCAGCGAGGAAAATTGTGTCGCTTTTATTTGGATATCAAATATTGCAACTGTATATACGAGATATATACACGCGGAATATACACGCGGTGCAGCTGTTGTTGAGAAATATAAAATCCCGTATAGTTGCGCCGTAATGCAAGAATATCGTAAAAATCGATGCTTTTAAAAAATGCAGAACACGGATGTTTGCGAAAACTCGAAAATTCCGAGATGCGAGCGCTCGCGATAATGCAAATACGCGCTTTCTCGACAAAAGAGTGAGAGAGAGAGAGCTGGAAACGCACGCGAACTGAAAGCGAACGTCTGCCGGCTGTCGAGCGTGTGCGGAAACGTTTAGATGGAAAAATAAGTTTCTTTAGAAACTCCGGCCAACGTTCGACGTTTCATCGGCGCGCGTTTCAACGGCACGCAATCGACTTTTACGCAAGGCAGGAATTCGCCTTCGCTCCGCACACCCGCCGGCGGGGAAGATTGCTCGACGACGGGACGTACGTTGCCGGGGAACGTCGTAAACGTGACGTAAACGGGGGCAAAAAGACGGTGTCAACACGACCCTGTGAGGCAAGGCGTTGGCCTCTGTTGATTTAGGACGGAAAAGGCGACAAACCTCGGCAATGTAGGCTAACCCTTACGAGACACGTGTTACAAGATCAATATTTTTTTATTCCCCCGTTTCTTCTTCGAAACGTTTCTACGGGCGGGCTGCGCCCGAGAATCGGTGCGCTTTGCAATTGACGAGACGGAGATTGATCAAGAAATGCCGCTACATAAAGAAAGCGGTGAATTTACACGCGATCGCGCGCGGTATTAAAGTTCGAAAAAAAAAAAAACAAGAAAAAATAAAGTATTCATTTCTAATGCCACGCGCGAAATACGATTCCCGATCGTCAAAGTCCGAACGAGCGGAATAACAACGAGTGTCAGGCTGCTTTACACTTTTCAATTTCCATCCGCGCCGCCTCTCTGCTTTATCGTCTCTACGACTACACGGGGAGCCTTTTTTATGGGGACAATCGCTGAGAAACATCTGCGGCCCGTGCCGGGTCGTATATATACATACACACACACACACACATATACACAAGGATTCTAAGGATTTATATAGGCGTCCAATTTAATTCATCTCCCACGTTTAAATAGTGTACGCGGAAATGGATGTCACTCGCGCTCGATATAAGGCGCCGGGGGCTTTGTCGGCCGATAATAGGATTTCGCCGGCGGCAAATCTACGCTCCTGGATTTAAATATGGATGAACCGATACAATTGCAATTTCGAATGCGACGGCCTGGCAAAATCCGTACAATCGAGGTATGCGGCTCGGAGCACGAATCCGTTTCCGCGGCGAAACACAGAAACGGAAAAAGGAAAAGGAGGAGGAGCATCGCGATCTTTGCATAGCGAATTAAACGGTCGGTTTCTCTCTCTCTCTCTTTCTCTCTCTTTCTCCGCGAATCTTTTCTGGCGAGGACCTGCCATCTAATTAATTCACTCGCCGCACAATAAACCCCATTAACGTGGAACAATTCGCAGTGTCACACGCCTAATGCAGATTCCTTTCGAGCGGCGGGCGGACGGGGGAGTGCGTTAAGCAGTTTGATTACAACGCGGTTCTGAAGAGTCGCGAGACGTATTGCTTGGAGGACCCTCCGTGTCGACAAGGCGAGACGAAAGACGCCGGGCGCCCTTGCCAAGCGCGCAAGCAGGCAAGACTGTCAAAATTTTGTACGGGGATAAGTAGGTACAAAAGGGGCGCCCGCGTAGTTACGAGAGGGTGGCACGCCCGCGGCTAGAGGCTCTCCGCTCTGGTGGGTTTCGAAATCTTTACACCCTGGTACAAAAGGGCTCGGCGGGTTGCCGGAGCTTTAAACCTGCTCCTGGCATTTAATGGCGTCTGTAAGTTATACTCGAAGAAGGGCGAAATATACGCGAGGAGAGACTTTGCGCGCAAGAAGGGACGGCGCGAGAAGCCCGGATCGAATCCGGGAAGAGGGACATGAAAGGGGGAGAAACGAAACGAAAGACGGTGGCAACAACGTAAGTGAAATAAGGAGCGGCGACGCGGAGAGCTTGGACGGAAACGCACTCGTCGTCTCCCACACAAATTACCCAAGATAGTATTTCCCCGCGTTTCTTGAAGTAGTTTCACTTAGGGTTCAATTCTCAATCTCTTGACCGGAAGGATAGCTTCACCCTTCGATTGGAGCGACCGAATGGAGTGGAGATAAATTTCGTATACTCGTCAGGAAGGGGGAGAGAGAGAGAGAAAGAGAGAGAATCGAATATATTTCGTGGAGGGTTTCGCGTTATCTCCGAAAGCACGAATTACACGGCGATTGTCCGTCGAAAATCTCAACGTAAAATTCCCATTTCGAGAATACATTTGAAGCGGGCTTATCCCGAAGTTCTCTGAATTCTGAAGCCGCCGGTCTATTCTCATGTACTGTACAATTGCGGCTCTTCGTACAAATTCGAATCGGGAAATTCTTCCGCTTGAGACGAAAACACCGATCACCGGGATAAAGTATATCGGGGTAAACAGAATGAGAAGTTATCGTCGAAAAAAAAAAGGAGCACACATCGTCGTTCACATTCCGCGTTACGGGGAATCGTAGAGAGATCACCCGGTTTTATTCCGGCATAATGCCGAGCGGCCGCACGAGTGTTCGGGTTCCCAGCCGGCGGCGAATGGACGTGCGAGCGTGAAATCGAGCTCGCGCGTATTTCGGCCCGCTGTGCCTCGTAAATTCGCGTATCGCGCGCCCGTTAGATCCTCGTAAAGTTCCGGACGTAACGCGATACGCGCGCGTTCGTACGAGAGAGACTCGTCCTCGATCTCGCGCTCCCGGCGAGGCTCGATAAACTCGCAACTCGACAACGGGTGCCGCCGTCGGCCCCGGAGCAAGCAGAATGCCGATAGCGCACTTGGTACACGAGTGAATGGCATCAACGTTCGCAAGCGAGCGGATAAACCCGCGCCGAAACATGTAGACGATATCTCCGGCAAAAGTAATCGGACCGGGTGATAATGGGAAACGTGCGACGCATCAATCGAGAGTTAAGGGAGGTAGCGGATTCTTCATGAAAAAAACTGAGCCGATATGAAAATTTAATATTATGAAAAACTATTGCGAATAATTTTTAATATATAGTAAGAGATTAAAATATAACATAAACGGTATAAATTTATATTAATTTTTGTGTTAATTAAAGAAGTATAATTTAAAAAGTAATTTATATTAAAGACATCTTTAGGATATGCGCCGTGCATTTTTTTTTTGCCACTTTTAATGCGAGCCTCTCTCGATTATTGGTTTCCACTCGCATCAATCGAGAGTCGCGTTCGCAGAATCTCATCGACGTACGCGCTGACCGCGCGGTTTAACATCCGCACGTTTCGCTCTTCGTAACCTCGTTACAAGTGGAAGGGATCAAAGTATCGGCAAAGTGACTTATACCCGACGTGTGCAATGGCGGCTCGGTCGCGCTCGTTCCAAAAGTAGTCCCGCTTTCCGTGCGGGTCTGCGGGCCTTGATTACATTAGACCCGGACCCGGCGAAGAGCGGAAAATTCGAGAAGCGACGAGAAAGCTCGCGAAAAGGGAGGTGACTCGTAAAGTGTTCGCAAACCGCAAAATCCACTTTGGCTTACCGTCCCGAAAAAGAATGTTATTCGCTATCTTTGTAAGCAGTCTTTTCGGAGCCCATACTCCCATTAATGTCTTGCAAATGAGCCACGGAGCGATACGAGATTTCTTGTGGGATGCACCTGGCGCGAAGTTTCATGGAATTACCGCCGGAGAACGCGCGCGCGAATCTCTCGTGCGCTCGTGATTTCTTATTCAACGAATATATTTAATTCAGAATGCAGAATGTTTACAAAACAATGCTTTATGTTTGTATAAACACTTTCTCGAGACAAGAACGCGTGTTTATTAATTCTAACAGATTTCATAACACTGTTCTCTCTCCGTATTTCTCTCTCGTTTGAACCAAAATTCGATTGAGTGAATAGTTCGCAATCTGCTTCCAAAAGTTTCCTCGAATATCCTTCCCGACCGTACCATTTACTTTTATCACCACCGCAGTTTGATCTCATCTTGTAAGTGCTGCCATGTACGCGCGGGATGTCAAAAACGTCGATCGAGGTGCTACGTCGCCCGATCGTCGACGTCGGGTTTACGACAAAAGGGAGCGCGCGAGGGGCGTGAACGCGGGGACAGACACTTCCGGTTCTTCGCCCTCGGGCCGCCTCTCTCGCGCGCAATCGGCAGTAACTTTTGTTCCCTGAATTCCCGAAACTCACCTCTTCAGGGGTTATGAACCCTCTTTCTGAGGAAACGAATCATCGGACGCGATTGTCGGAGGCGACGCGCTTCTACTATATATTAGATATTATATTGAACCGATAGTGAAGTTTTTATTGCGCTTTTGCCAACTGAAATGACGCGCTAAATGTGAAAAATATCGCATTCAAATATGAGACGAGCGTTTTAATTATAGCGATAATTCTGCGAATTAGGGAGATCCAGATTTTTCGCGATTTGCATGCTTGCACGTGATTGACGCGAAAATGGAAAACGCGCTCGTAATATCGGCAACGGAGGCATGTAATAGCAGGCGCGTATAGCGAGCGCTTTTAATCGCTTCCAGTACATTATAGCGAGCGAACAGAAGCGATGATATGAAACTGCAGCAGTGAGATTAAAAGAATTACTAAAACTTTTAATAGCGTGCAACCGCCATTAAAATAAATCTCGTTGGAAATCGTTGGATGGAACCGCCGCGCGTTTCTCGCGAAAAAGCCGCACAAAGCTCCGAAGTTAATTGCTTCGCAATTATTTCAACTACAACATCATGAAATTTCTCGATACGTGAAATTACGAACAAAACGTATAATTAATAAATTACCAACTGATATTAGATCGCGTCTGACGTCAATGTAAGTGTGCACATCATTTTCTTTCTCTCTTGAAGAGCGAGCAAATGTAAGATTGGTAGCCGGTATAATTAGGACAGCGAAAAAAGACGTGGTCATTAGCACGCGCTAAGCACGGGATAGAAAAGGGTGCATCAGGGTGCAAGAAGGAAGAGGAGAAGGGAGGAAAGAGAAAGAGAGAGCGAGAAGAGCTGCAGGTGTAAGGAGAGTTCCTGCGCGTTATTCAGAGTAATGAAGCAGATATGCAAAACTACTTAGACCGTCTCGTTCTCGGTCTCTTCTTCATCTCTTTCTCATTCTCTTGCTCTCTCTCTCTTTTTTCGCATTCTTTCTCTTTTCTCTTCGCCGTCTTCTAGTCTTCCACCTCGGGCCGTTTCTTCATCTTTTTCTTCCTTCACCTCCGTCTTTGTCTGCTTCCTCTTCCCTCCTCTTTCTTCCTTCATTCTGCAAGGAGCCGGATAGTGCTCCTTGCAGAATGAAGCATCTCTTCTCGCTCGGTCGGAGTAGAATAAAAGAGACGTAATGCCCCGCCATTTGCATATTAAATTTGCCCCTTCATCCGTACGGCTCTATTCAAATGATTATTCTTTATCGTTCGCTTTGGTACAGTTCGCGGATGAGCTCGCGGCGACGGCGGCACGAGATGCTCTCTCGTCTCGGTGCAACATCGCCGAAACTGTTTCTCTCTTCGCCGGCGCGCTCGACGCGGCCCCGCGTAATTACGGGCTCGGGGAAAATAAAAAAGGTAATCGCGCGGAAAAGCAAAATTGCAGAGTCGAATTGCGCGTGGAAGTGGAATTCAAGGCTGCTACTCTCTCCCTTGGACTCCCTGGAAATCGTTCTTCGATATCGGAAAACGAGGGTGGGACACAGAGCATGAAGAGAACTGATCGATTATAAACGTATTATCCATCTCACACACACACATACGAGAGACTGAACAAATATAAGTGTGTCTATGTACATACACTCACACACATGTACATATATACAATACATACATATATATATATCTTCTATGTTATAGATTTGCTCGGATAGAACGATTAAAAATATTATATATTAATAAATTATTTTTAAAAAATAATATACAAATTAATATAAAATTATACAGATAAAGTGCGCGTGCCGGAACATCTTTTAATTAATTACTTTCACGATTTTAAGGTCAGCCTTTCTCAGCGGAAATTTCAGATTATTATTATTTGTAATAATTCTATAACTATGGCAATTGTATTTAATTATCGATTGAAGAATGTCATATAAATATTTCATTTAAATAAAAGTTGAAATATTAAATTAAAATTAAATATTTCAATTTAATATTTCAATTAAATATCTAATGTTATTCCGACAGACATATAATTATTTTTTAATTACGCTATATAAAATCATCGAAAGTCGAACTGCATGCCGTTGCGCGTCACGCGAGAAGATTGTTGCGCCATAAAGTTACGTTTTGTTGTTCTCAACGTCGAAGCGTCCGCATTTTGTCACCAAGAGTTTTTCTCAACCGAGAGAACTGAAGAAAAATAGAGCGACGGCGTATTTTACGACCGACGTATATAGTTGGTCACCATGGCGACCAACTGAGAACTGGCATAATGAAATCCTGGAAATCCCGCGGATGTAGAAAAGTGTGCGGGGGTGAATACCGTGTTCGTTCTCTAACGGGTCCGCGGACCCCGATTTTCCTTCGAAGTAGAAAGCTTTCAGAAACCCGATCGGAACCTGGGCTCGCCTGCATCCGCCTGCGTCGCGAGAAGAACTCTCTCTTTCTTTTTTTTTTTCCTCTTTCATTTCTATCGGGACGGACTCTTCGAGCTCGTTCCTTCGAGAGACGGCGTTAGATCGCGCGGATAGATCGGACGACGTCGCCGCGACTCTTTATTGCCACGCGGATGGTTTTATGAGATCCTCCCGGGGATATTCAGTCGTTATCGCAAAATTCAATTAGAGATAGTTTAAAAGGTTCAAGATCGCAATTAAGTGACCGGCCGAAGGTCGTCCGCGCTTCTTCGCCGTGCAAATCCCACTGAGGGATTTATTAGTTTTAAAAACGTTTAAAAGAGAGAGAAGTCTCCGAACTCACGTTCGAAAGGAATCGCGCGCACGCTCGCTCGCTTCGATGGAGAGTAAATTAATAGCGTTATTTATGGATAAAGGACTGCCATGCGCCAGGATACTTTATTACTGGAAGGTTTTTGCGCCGATTGAAACAACTGAAGCTTTTGTACACGCTCACACACAGATACACACGCCGCAAAAAGCATCGGTATAAATTTCTGGTTCAGACGCGCGCAACGACCACGTCCTCGTAATCCTGTTGTACAATCCTGGCAATAGCTTCTCCTTAACAGGGACAAGAAAACCTGCTGGGACGTATGGCCGGTCCGCCGCAGTACGATCTATGAAATGTAATAGCGCCAGCGCCACACAAGCGGTATTAAATTTCAGGGGATTTCATTTGTCACCGAAGGCGGCAACAAAACAGGTGGCGAGGGCGTTGAACTGAGTCAAGAAGCCACGGTGTTTCCACGTTATTAACTCGGCAAATATTTTTCCGTAGCATTTTCACACGATCGGTTGTCTGTTATTTAATTGATCCCTCGAATGCGCTATTCGTGTTTATAATATACAAGGATTCGCTCCTCAATAGAACGAAATGAGTAAGCTCGCTTGATTTCGATATTCGCGCGATTTAAAATCAGTTGCGCAAAAATGGAGACACTCACGAAATGGCTCCCCCGTGGAAAATTGAATTTTATTTAACGTCCGCGGGCAAGTGTATCGCGCGCGCGGATTGCGATTGGAAAACTGCCAGATTGCATCTCTGTGAATGAGTCGCCCTCAGGAATCGGCGCAAACGCTCAACAGTAGCGCTCCGCGAGTGCCAGATGATACCGAGACCCGGGGCCGCAAACTGATTGAATAAATATATTTAATCTGCGTTCTGTATCGGCAAATGTTCTACGAATTGGAAAACATCGAACACGCTCGTGCAAATGACCGGCGAATAATAACCAAGGAGTTTTAGCAAACGCGACGAAAAAAACAACAACCGCGTCCCAGTTTCCAGCGGGAACAATTTAGATTTATGCAGCGTGGCATCGTATAGAAAACAATATTTCTCCGCTGTTCCGAGGAGAGAACATTTTTATTATTATGCATATATGTTATATTTTATTGCCCGTAAGTTACACACGCAAATCTTAATCTATTTATAGATTTTGTTCATATTTCAATTTGGTAGTTGCTACAATCGTCGATGCAAGAGTAAACGCAGGCGGAAAGAATCGCGTAAAATAATAGTTTCACTCTCTTGCAAATTTCTTTCTATCTATTCTTAATTCTTTATCTGCTTTATATCGTCGTATTAATTGTTTGTCATAATTTGACGTGCGAATTCTTCGTGTCACGACGAAATGCCTTTTGAAAAACCGCCTATTGGTTTTCCTATTGTTACCTGAGACACAAATCGCAAATAAGAACGTGTTAGATATCACAGTAGAGTGTTTACAATCTTTCGAAAAAATTAAGAATAACAATAAAAGGTAACTTTTCAACGTTTACATTCGTTCTTCATCGTTTAACGATTGGCTTTAGTAACATATGTGTGTGTGATCAATTTTATAATTATAACTAATAACATACAGTATACACGAAGCATTTATTGATCGTTAGCACACACACACTGTGTATTTTCTATCTCGAAATTCAAAACCTTTCGAGCGACGGAAGAATTCGCTCAGGAACGCGCGACCGAGCCTCTTCTCCCCGATAAAATCTGTCTGATCCGCCAGTTTTCCAGCGAACTCGACACATCGATCACGTGCACGCCTAATAGCAGCACGTGTTAGTGATTACGCTCGGGGGACTGCGGCTAGATCGGGTCTAGGTAATTGCTCGAGCATCGCCGATCCGTACTCGCCGGTCCACCCCTTGAGCCCGGGCCTTCCGATGCGTTGCATCTCGTACCCTCCGTTCACACACGCGCGCGACGGTGCAGTCTCGGTACCAACACGATTGATTGGTTAACATGTCTGGTTCACCTCTAGTCTGGCCTTGATTATCTATCTCTCAACCCTGTCCGCAGCTTATCGAGTCCTCCCTGAACCGTTTTCTCCTTCCGCTCCGTGTTCCCTCGACCTCCCCCGTTACGCACCGTATCATTCAAATTGCGGTATTAAACTCCATCTCGGCGCCGCTCCATCCTTGCTCCTCTTTTCGTGCTCCGGAATGCCACGTCGAGGTAAAAGTCGTACGTTTTACGTGCGCCCACGTAATTGAACGATCCCCATAACCCGGAGAAAGTATCTCCCCTTTCTACCCCTTTTCCATCTCATCCGGTCTACACAATCTACGTGAGATTCTTTTGTTTATAGATTTACTAAATCTTCTGGTCAAAAAATATACATATGTATATAAAATATATAAATATTATTATTGTTGTTGTTGTTGTTATAGTCTTCTCTTTAATACCATTTTCTCGGGCTTGCAAAAGATACACTTTACAATCTGAGTATTCTAACTCGCTATAAATAGAAGTTTCGCTCGCTAATGGCGAATCAAATGGAATTATTTTGTGTTATTTCAAACAATGGCGAACATTTTTATTTAGTTTTGTAACGAAGCTTTCTCGAAATGGTTGTTTTTTCAACACATTGGATCACAAAGATATAATATGAGTTATTTTTTCCCGATACGATATGTATTGTGTGCGTGTATATGTGTTGTGATTATCGCAATTTTTTATTATTTTATACATGTTATATAAAATAATTAAACTTTCTTATGTCGTGTACGGCATACCTGAATTGTTTGCCTATACATATATGTATCAAGTATATAGTGAGTTCGATCAGTTTAATCTTTTCTTATCGGCTGTATTTCGTACAACCTCGGAAACGTCAATGGATGTTCTTTGGAGGGTGGGTTTATTTCCCAAGAGGAATTTGTGCTTTTTTTCGCGGCCCGACTACTCCGCTATTACTCCGGCATAAGGGGACGGCGACTTCTCTAGTGGCCAAAAATTTCGAGATCGCGAACTTTTACCGCAAACTTTGATGGGATTTCTATCGTTTCGCGACGCGAAACATATTTCGCACAATCGTAAACTAGTTTTTGCGCGTAACACTACCTTTAAAACAAAATGTTTGCACACACACACTGTGACACTAAAGATCGTTTTTACGGCACTTCACGTATTTTGATAAAATATTTTAAAAAAATTAAAATATTTTAATTTGACGCAATATAAAATGAGAAAACAAAGCATTTATCTTTTAAGCGCCGTTTAAAATTTTAATTACAAATAAGTAGAATATTAAGAATTCTTTTTCTGGAAAGAATTGTGCAGAAAGAAAGAATTTAAATAAACTCTCAGCGAGATGTAGGCAGAGGTATGTACAAATCGACTTTGTCGGAGGCACTTGACGAATATTCCCGACGTGGCGTTCTCGATACACAATCTTGCCGCAAAGAAAAGCGTCGTCACCCGCAGGTGGAAACACTCTCAAAGCCACTCTCTAAAGTGTGGCGGAAAATGATACGCCAAGTCGTGCCGATGCCTCGTGAAAGAGAGCGGAACGAGGTCTCGATTCTTCTCGCACCCCTTATCGCGCTTTGGGTGCCAAAGAGAGGAACAGCTTTGCACGCCCGGCTAACAGCGCGGTTGTATGCATGAACGACTATTGAAGCGCGAGAGAAAGAGAAAGAGAAAGGAAGAGGAAGAGAAAGAGAGAGGGAGAGAGAGAGAGAGAAAGACATGTAATACTTACCACTTAGGCGGAGTTGCCTTGTGACCAGACAGTCGGAAGGGCGTCTGGTGTCTCAAGAGCTCCTCTCACAGAGTGAAACGCGCCGCGCGTCCCTCGCATGATTTGCCAAAAAAAAAAAGAAAAACAAAAAACTCACTCGAGCGCTTATGCATATGCATATCTACATGCGCCAACGGCGCGAGTACCTTCACGCACGCATAGCGATACGAAGAAAACCGATGCGCCCGCAAACCGAACTCAAACACACGCAACAGCAAAATTTCATATGCGAAAACAATCGTGTTTTTTGTCAATATTATTGTATTCTCGAATTTTTATATCTCGGTCCATATCAAATTTAAAAAACGCGATCAATAAATTCTGGGACACGTGTGTGCAAAGTATTTTATTGCGCAAGCAAACGGATATACACATATATATACTTGCGGCCGCGAGGCAGCGCGTATTTCATAGTGGTGTGTATTCGCTCGTAAAAAAACCCTCGGAAACTAATTTGAAAAGTGTTTTCTTTTCAATGTTCTCGACTTTTGCGCTTAAATACGTAATAAAGACACGTGTACGTACTTTCACTTTGGCGGCGGGTACCTCCTCCGCTTATCGTAAATCCACACAACGATTATGTTATGCATTGCCCATCGCCAAAATACGTCATCCTTAGATGGGGACCGGGCTGACTTCGATCCGACGACTTACGGTGAAACCTGTCTCGGAGACGACGCACGTCATTGGCGGAACCGGGAGGGTTGCGTACTCGAGACGTCTCATTCCGAGGTTGAAAAGCGCCCCGGTGGATTACCTTTACAAAACACGGCGGTATCTCGCGGGCCGCGCTGATTCCCATCGAGGGACGTAGATACAATTTTATGCTTCGCTCTCTGAAAAAAAAAAAAAAAATAGCGAGACACGCTTTAACGGAACCGGCGAATAAAGAAAAGGAGCGTGTTCTCTTTCGTTCAAACAATTCTAATTTCATACGTTTCAAATTCATAGATCAGAGATTAATTTAACGCGGAGAATGTATGTAGATTTGCAAATATCGTCAGAAGTTCGAATAAAATTGCTCTCAAAATGTAGGAGACGATGAAAAAGTTTGTCGCGCGCGCGAAATAGGATTTTTTTTTTTTTTTTTTTTTAGATAAGACATTTTACGATCCTCCATGAGAGTTCGTAGCAGTGTCACGCGTTTTCACTCCCAGATATGAGAGAAAGAGAGACGAGAAGAGAGCGAATGGGACCCGGGAGCTGGGAAATAGCGGCGGCAGCAGGGAGAGTCTGGAATTTCGCAAAATTTAAGCCTGCCGACATCCATAACTGCGCGCGACAGTCCTCCCGTCGCTTCAACGTCAGCCTGTGTCGCTCTTTTTAGGTTTGTCAGAGCGCACGAGTCGGCACACGCATGCATACGTGAAGCCGCAATAGCTGTAACGCGACGTAAAATCCGCCGTTCGTCGCGCAGCCGGAAAATCGTTCCGCGAAATGACAAGCGACAATGTCGTTCGATCTTGAACGATCAGCAACGTGACACGTTATTGCTTTATCAAATTAATACCGTAGTGTTTTGCTCTTTTTAAAGTTGAAAACTTGAATTGTACATCATTCGACGTACAATTTCGAACCGACCTGGAGATCGCGGTCTAAGTGTGGGAGCTGCGATCAGGGAGGTTTCGAGTTCTCGAATCTATATCTTCGGATTTTTCCGGGCCGGTCTCTTTCAGTCAGAGTTTATCGGAAAGTGCAACTGAATCGGGCCTCTAATCAGTTTGAAATGTTTATAAGCACTTTCGGATATGAAAGGAAAGAATTAAATTGTTGTAGTAGAAACAATGGCAAAAGAATTTTTTTTTTCAAATATAGTATGAGCAAAACGTAATTTTTTTATGATATTGTTTCGAATAAAATCCATTTTTTCCTCCTGTTTGCTCTTTTGTCATTCGAGCGACTTGAACAACTGACAGAAATTACTTTCATAATTTTAATGAATCGAAAACCAACGGGATTCTATTGAGCTTCACGCCACATATAGCCTCGCGGGAAAAGATACTCACCATAAAGCCTATTACAGTTTTTTTTTTTTTATAAATACAGCTAGTATAGTCGAGCAGACCGATTGCAACTGACAGTCAAATTACAAAAGCGCGTATTACATTTTACGCTGGCTTTCAACCTGATACGCGTTACATCCTGCGCGCCCGTCAGATTAAACCGACGTAAATAATGGAAAATTGCAACACTAGGAAAAAAAATGTATTTTGTCGCGCACACGCCAAAAGCATACATGTGCGAAAAAGCTCGTCTCGCTAAAATAGAGTACTCGGTATTGTCTAAATGTAAATGTTTTTGCAATCTTTTTGAGTTTAACGCGCGCGCATCGCGAATTAGCTGTCGCAACTACAAACAAATAAGTTAAAAAAAAAAGTTGGTTCAAAAAAATTCAGGTTTACGACTTATTATATTTGTTCTTTTTCAAACAATGTTTTATTACAATTTAAATGTTGGAAAATGTACACATGCGCGATAAAAGTATCGAAATATGCTATAAAAAAAGAAAGATCGGAATAAAAAGGGTTAAACGTAAGAGCAATGATGTAGAATGCAGACGTGGAAATTGCGCGCGCGCAACAAGCGTCATTTGTATCAACACCGCGCGCTGTCACTCCATTGTTTCTGAATCGAGTAACCAAACTTTCGACATTCAGAACCGCACGCGACTAACCTCGTCAGAAATTTAAAATTTACCAGTGCGTGATTCAATCAATTTGCATCACGATGTCTCACTCGGCCAGCGGACGAGATTTCACTCATCGCGTCCATGTAAGAGAAAACAATATAATTTCACGTTGCAACGATAAGACAACAGCGTGTAATACAGACCGCACACGTGTATGTGTGTGTGTGTGTATGTGCGATAATTAATTCTTTCGCGTCCCGATTCATTGTCTGCAGATCATTACTCATCCCGCGTCAGGTTCTGTCTTACGGAGATTTCGTGGATAATTATCGCTTTCATCATCCGGACCGCCTGATTATCGTGCGACGCGATTCGAGATATTGATACAATATTGTAGTTGTCGCGTTGAGCCCAGCTTGTTCGATCGGAAAGCTATACAATGGCGGACGTTACGAGAGGTGAAAATAACAGATCTCACATAAACGGTTCGCTACTTCCGAGCCGCGACGCGGCGCGCAACGCCCACGATTTCATATCGCGAAACGATGAGAGCCAGTTGCTAGATAAAAGTTATGGAGACGGTTCTCCGAATGAAATATGCGCGTTTAAATTGGATCAGGGAAAGATTGATGAGCTCGCGAACGATTACCGCGCTGAAACGCGGTGCGTATCCTTCGGTTGCGAGAACGCGATACAGAACGTACCTTACGAGGAAACGGTCAAGAATGATGATGCCTCTCCGAGGAACGAGGATAAATCTCGATGTAAATCGACTCGTAAGAGAAAAATATCCAGCAAGATTCCCGACGGTGTTATCATTGATCTTACCAACGATGCTTATGGCGTTTCTCGCAGTGGTGTTAGAATTAATGTCGTTTCTGTGCACAATTTAAGATCCAAAAAGAAATTCGTCGCAGTACCAAAGTATGAGCTTTTTCTCAAATCTTAAGTAATATCAGATATTTGTGTAAGAATTTTTTTATAATTTCGAAAACTTTTTCCCCGTGTAAATTCCTTCAGGCTGCAATCACGATCGTCAATGCGAAATCGAAGCTCGAGTAGAAAAATGATTGGCAGACCCGTGGTGGCCATATTTTATACCGACAATTACGGGAAAATGAAGAAAAAAACTCGGAGATTGGCAAAACGCGAGCGCAAGAACGATCAAAGAGAATTAATCGACCGATACGATTCGAATACGATTACTGGCGAAGCGAATCAATTAGAGGACACGTCAAACGAACGATTATCTACAAGAGATGATTTTCCGGACGAGCTTATCGATTCCACCGTGTGTTGCCATCACAACGACGCTTTCGTCGACTGCAATAATATGCAATATCCCGCGGGGAATGTGGAAGAGACGTGTGCGAGGGAGCACATCGCGAACTTGTGCTGTTCGATTTTTAACAAGAAGCATTCGGAATATCGCATCTGTGATCAAGAGTATTACAGCACCGACGTTGTCGATTTGAATGCGGAGATGACGGCTGATTGGACGGCCGAGGGCTTTCATCGCGAGTGCGCGAAAGGATGTTGTCGGTGTTTCTGCAAATATCATTGCGGCATAAATATGCAACGCGACTGTTATCCTCCCACGATCTCTGCGCGAGCGGCAAGACTGTTCGAAAATTCCGTTCTGCCGAACGAGCATCAAAGGAAACAGGTCGAGCGATTCGAATCGGACGAGCTCCCGGCGAGCATCGCGCCCGAATACGCAACGGGAGAGCGCGATGAATATTCGTCGTGTCGAGTCCA
This sequence comes from Pseudomyrmex cubaensis, assembly GCA_014825685.1. Taxonomy (NCBI): domain Eukaryota; kingdom Metazoa; phylum Arthropoda; class Insecta; order Hymenoptera; family Formicidae; genus Pseudomyrmex; species Pseudomyrmex cubaensis. The sequence goes on from QVOA01002009.1 coordinate 26,648, forward strand.
ACGTGACGATCGTTGCGTGAACTGCGGGGCAAGAAAAAGCTCGGTTCGCGCGACGCGGAAGACGAGGGCCGCCGCCGATCTTGTTCGCGATTCGAGTGTTGCTGCCGCCGCGAATGCGGATGCGTCGCGATGCGAAATTGATACGCGTTCTGGGAAACGCGAGCGGCGCACGAAAGAGGATGAGGCGGAGACGGCGAGAGAACGGCTGAATAAATCAGATTCGCTGAAAGCCGCTGACACGTGGGATGCACGGGACGCGAGCTCGAACGACTGCGTCGGAGTCCGCGTTGTCGCGGTGCCGTCGCGTTCCGACCAATCTCCCGGGGAAAAAGGCGAATTCCTACGTGGAGTAGTGGATTCAAAGTGGAAGCGGGGCTCTATTGAAACTGACGCCCAACAATTGGATTACAAATGGAAGAGAAGAATCGCGACCGTAGACGCTGGCGCGCGCGCGAGTGTGGATTTCAAAGGAAAACGTGATTCCAGGTGAGAGTGAGATTTGAATGAGATATGGCCGCGCGATAAAGGGACCGCGCGCTGCCGTTGCTTTTTTTTTACTTTTTTTGCCTTTCTCTCTTTCTCTCTCTTCCGTCGTTGTAACGTCGACTACGTCTAACAGATATAAATCGGAAGAGGCGATTCGTGTCCAATTGCGCGAAAGCGCGAAGATAAGGAAACGCGAGAGCCTGCAAATGGTCGAGGCAACGTTAGTATCCCCCGCCTGGTTTTGGCGCTGCGGCGCACATCCATCCCCGATAAAGAGAACAGAATTCTCTCACATCCTTTATTTTTCTCCCATCCTTTGCTTCTTTCCGCGTCGCTTTGAAAGTTATTCCCGTATATCAAAACTCTATCTCGATCTATTTTTATTCCGCGGAGCACGTACGCTTTTATTATTTTCTCGCACGAAACACACTCGCCATTTCGGGGGAATTTAATGAATCTGATTTACTTCGCGAGAGTGCGTGTGTTCCAACTAACGTGTATTACCGAAATATTCTTAGTAATTTTTTTTTTTTTTTTTTTTTTTTTTTTTTTTTGTTTTCTCTGTGTTTCCGTTTTAACAGTTTGAAACTCTCACTCGCGAAACTCGAGATTAAAAGAAGTATATTAGATCTTTGCGCGCGCGACACTCTGTGTGTAATGCAAAACATGAGGGCTTTGCGTAGCGAAGTTCTGCGAATGTTGGCAGGTCACAAACAAGGAGCGACAATGCAAACGCCGACGGCAAACGTCGCGAGACGCGCGATTACTCTCTTTGGACGAGTTTACAGATGGGCAAAATTTGGTCGCAAGTGCAAGACGCGTGCAAGAACGTCGTAAAGCTTACTGCGACGAGTGTCGGCCGTGCTGTGAAGGATGCATCTAAATCGGTACGCTCGCAGAGAAATTCCGTTGAAGTGGCTGACGCGACGCTCGTCGGAAGCTGCAGCTCGTCCTCGCGCACCGGCAGCGGCGGCGGAATATGCGGAGAAACGTGTCGTAAAAATTTAATGCGCGCAAAGAGCAGGAGCGATTCGAAGAAGGAGCGCGCAATCGAGGACTCGATGGGAAAATATCGCGAGGACTTCGTCGAAGTATCGGTGTGGAAAAATTCGCCGCGAGCGATCGCGCTCTCCCGCCGCGATACGCACGCGCGTCGAAACGCCGAAAAAAGGGAGAACGAAAAGTCGTGTGTATTTTACAGCGGTACGATTAATAGTAATCAATCCTCTGCGCACACACACGTCTACCTGTTGCACTGACGAAGCCATCGAAATTCATGGCTTATATTTAGCATCACGACGTCTCTCTCTTTGCTCTCGCCGGTTTTTACTTAGAAAATACATGCAACATTTATTTAAAGATCGTGTTGATTTTTCACGAAGGCTACGTGACAAACGAAACACTCGCTTTTTCTGCGAGCACGCTGCTTTTTTCTATTTTTTTTTTTTTTTGTTTCGAATTTTTTTTTCTCTCTCTCTCCGTACCGACGCGATCAAACGAAAACTATAAATATCGCGCTGAAAAAAAATAACATTTTATATCTTTTCTTTTGAATAAATATCAGGAAAATCGAAATCGAAGAGCGAAAAACTTCTCGTCGATTTTACAAGTGCAACTTGTAGAGTTTCATTAAAATCGCAAAAGAGAGAAAATATTCACAATTATTTTATCATAAACATCTGATGGTATTTTCTGTCTCTTTAAAAATTACCGAGGTTACACGTAGAATAACGAAGGATAGGTATTTATATTCAAATTTTGCATTAGCCTTTGCGCGCGAGAGAATTTGCATTTAGATACGAATGCTCGTGCAATATTCAATATCGTGGAATATTCTCTCATTTCCTCGCGCACATAAATTTCTTGCCCCTTTGATAGAGAATTAATAATTGCTCTCGCAGAACGCGAACGTGATAGGTATCGAGGTATCGTAGAGTCTCCGAATGGAACCAACATCCACGAGAGCGTGTATCCTCACCGTCGTTTGAGTGGATCCTTCGCGTATCTCTTCGAGGACTCTGCGTATTCGGAACTTCGCAACAGGGGCGGTGGCGACGACTACGACGACGACGACGACAAACAGAATTCCGCGAAGAGCGTCGAAGATAAGCAGAAATCTGTGCAACGTATCTTCTCGCATACGTGCGCTTGTCGCATTAAGAAACAAGCTTCACGCGTGAGTTACACTGTAAATCAAACTTCACAGCAGCGCACATTTTTCTCTCTCGCGCGCGACTACACACAGTTATCGATTTTCCAAAGATCCGTACAGACGCACGGAACGTTTTCGGGAACAATCCAAGTCATCATGAACTCCGACTGGCTGTAGACAAAAAAGAAGGTGAGGCAGATGTGACGACGTTCGAGGAAACATCATCGCGCGAAAAATCGGAAGCATACGCAATGGAAGCGACCGAGAACGACTCGACTACGAAGATCGTTGCGGCAGTATCCTCAATAACGACGGAAGCAAATCCCGTGGCGCATTCTTCGCAAAACGACCCGAGCGAACCGATAGCGTCGACTTCCAGATGGGTAGCGCCGCTTGTATCGTCCGGGAAATTGCGGAAAAATCGTCCCGGTTTCCGATGGCCGAAATGCGCGAGAAAATTCGCGCCTGTGTTTAAAAGACGTGGAGGAAAGAGGAGCGTCGGAAAAGCGGAATCGTCTACGATCGCTATTACTAACGACGGCGGCGGCGGAATGAAGATTACGCAAATAGAGTCGTTCACTGAGCAAACCGCTCGTAAGGACAATGAAAGTCGGCCCTGCGTAAACACTCGAGTGCAAACACTCGACGCGATTGTTACGAGGATCTTATCGGAGTTCTTTGTCGCCGACGGGAAGAAAAAGAAGACGAAGAAGGTGCTGATGAGTATAACGCTGCAATCGGAAGCGGACGACGACGTGTCGTCGAAAGAGATGGGAACGCAAACCTCGACGAACCCCGTTACCTCCGTCGAGACGTTTGATTCGCCGGACATATATCGGCCGCGTCCCGTGTGTCCGTTTTTAGACGCGTCAAGAACTGTACAGTGTCTCGATTGCAATAAGTCCGAATGTTACGAGATAAAACGTTCCCTCGATTCGATTAGTTTAGAGGAGACGCTGGCTGTGGAATATCCGGAAAAATCCGAATTCGAACGCTACGTCGCTGAACCGAAACGAATTGATGAATTTTCGCGATAATTCACTACCAGAGATATTTCCCAAGCAGAGAGTAACGCAAATAAATATGAATATTAATTAATATGAATATTAATTATCTTTAAATCGTTGGATTATAATTGTAACAAGTAGAGTGTAACACGCGCGTTACAATTATATTCAAATTTGTGTTTGTCAGATCTTTTTTTTTATTTTTTTATTTTGATCGATGCGTAAATTCGAGATATCGAAACGGTACTACTCGCAAGTTCAGTTTGGACGCTTTAACCTCAGCGACCTCGCAATATATTAATTTTGTAACCTGACGTTTTCCCCACGCATGTTGTTCGTATTTCCATTCGCCCGTCCGTTCTCTATGTGCGCGTCACACAACTCCGCTCGATGCAGCACCGCACCGTACCGAGAGATCGACGTCCGAAATGAAATTTTAATTATTAACAGCAACAGAAACACATAAGTTAATTATGGATAGCCTCTGCAAATTGCGAAGTTCAAGCGAATTCACACATCGGAACGATTCTCGTAGTCAACGCGAAGCAAAATTCTAATTCGGTTTTATTAAATATTAACTATTACCACTATTCAATTTGGCGTATTCAATAATATTGACGGGGGTATTAACGCAGCGTTCTGCCACAGGTTAATATTAAAACGCGCGATCGCGAATATAAATCAATAAGCATGGCAAATAACGAGAACGAAGTTGTCGATTTCGCAACAACAAACTGGACCGAACGAGCGAATTGTTTCGTCAGCTGCGGCGGCGGTGTCCCGCCGAATGCGACCGATCAAAGTTGTCTGACTTTCAATTATTGCGTTCCCGGCGACGCGTCGCGAGATTACATGCTGTTTTACAAGCTGATGAACATCTTGACGCACTCCACTGTGCACGTAATACGCGACAAAAAACTAGCGCGCTGCGTAGAAGACAAAAGCGTCGGGACGTGTGAAACTCAAGTCGTTACGTACACGTCATTATCATCGACCGGAGATAATTTAATTGCACCTGTTTGTAAAGTCAAGCGAGTGACGATCGACGCGGTCACGTCCACCACACGGCTGAGCAAAACCGCGCGGTGCACAGTTATTTCGACGCGCGACTACGCCTCGCAGTACACGTGCGACAGAATTCGGATCGATATCGCGAGAAAAGAATCCGACGCTTTCGCGGAAGCGTGCGAGAGGAGACGGCACGCGGACCAAATTCTCGGAAAAATTTCGGAAATCTCCGACACGTTGACGGAGAAAAAGCGTTCCGCGCTCGAAAGTGCGATAGAATCGGTCTGCGAATCGACGACGACAGACAGTGAGGACGACGAGAAAATCTTTGAGCGCAAGAAATTATTTCCGATTACTAGAACGAAAGAGAAAATGATCGATGCAACGGCGCCGACCGTAAAGGAAGAACGTCAACTTGTATCCATTACAGAAGTAAAGAAGAAAGAAAAGGAGGAGGTAGAACCAGTGGAAAAAATTTATCCGCGTCCAAAACTGGACAAAGACGTTCCCGTTGTTCGTGACGCTGTTGTTGGTCCTTTAAGAAGAGATTTCCCACAGGAGACGAGAAAACGTGACTTGTCCCGTAAGATTTCGAAACCTCTTATTAAATCTAAGAAACTTCCCCCAAAAGAGAGATCGACGTCACTCGCGAAAATACAAAGCGTGGAACATCGATGTGTCACAGCTGACAAAAAAATCGCGACCTGCGCGTTTCCCTCGTCGTCCGAAATGATAAGAAACTTTTTCACTTTTTCCGGGAGGTCGCCAAGAAAAGTGTGTTCGAGGGATCGATGCAAGTTGCCGAAAATTCTACAGGCTACGCGATGTTGCGACGTTGACGCTATTCCGAGTTTTTGTTCGCAGAAAATCGCTACTTCAAGTCACGTTTGTTGTTCTCCGTTACGAGATTCGTGCGCTGGATACCATTCCGGACTTCGATTGCCGATTGACGCTAATGCGTTCTTCGGAAATTGCGATGTTAACAATTACGCAAACCGTAGGGCAACATTTGGAAATTTGCACGTCCAGCCGCGCTGTACCTGCAGCGCGAAATGTTATTTGCGTTTATCTGACATGAACAACGTTCGAATGGGCGGGCATCATCATCATCAGCATCGCAGCTGGCCGGCGTGGAGCAACGCTCGGCTTCATGGAAGAGATCAATTGTATGACTGGACACGTGGAAATTTATACTTTACGCATCCGTGGACGTTCGGACATTTGTTGCGATTCAACTGATATCGACAGCTATGTGTAATATTTAATTTCATTCTGAATAATTGAAGATATCAATTGCGTCGGTGGCGCGAAAGTTACGTGCCGTTTTACATCACATGATACGCTTCAGTACGCGCACGTTATTTTTTTTTTTTTAATGAAATTTACGGATATAAGATACGGACGGGCGATGTTGTAACATCGAGCAAATTAAAATAAATAAACAGATAAATGGGTAACGTAATCCGCACCGCAGCCGGTGACGTGCGTCAATCCTAATTATATGCCGCGTGCTAATTTTAGTTATTAACCCGGATGCGAACGGTCATACAGTTTTGCGCTGTCGAGCACACAATCCCGGCGTATATTAATAATTAAAATTAATAACGCGCTAACTTACAAACATACATGCGCGCGATACTCGGCACATCGATGCGGGACGACGAGACAAATATGTCATGCGATATATTAGTGCGGACAGGGGAATGATTATGTGTTTGTGCAGCCTGCTATGCAGCGTGTTGCATCATCAAACAGTATAGTTCGCGACAACTCTCTAATGATAACAAATAACCCTCGAATCCGCAGTGCGAAAAAGTAACAAAAACTAAAGAAATGTCTATGCGTCGTGAGAATGAGAAGGTTGTTGGCAAAAGAGCGGAAGTCAACGGACTGAAACGAACCGCGTTGATCGTCTTTTCATTTCGCTTCGCGAAACTATTTCGCTACTTGGAAAGCGTCCACGGGCAGGAAGAAACCGTTTTAGCACGTTTCTCGCAAGAAACGCCAAACAGTGCCGAAAAGAGCTTGCGGGTAGTTGGAGAACTTCGGGTCAAGAGACTTTGTATCTTTAAACAGGCTTCGCGGTTGGCGATTGAGGCGTAACTTCACGAAAGTTCGTCACGAAGTTCCTGGGTAGACCACCTGCTGGACACTTTGGCGAAACATCGAAACGTAAATCGTATAAAAAAAAGACAGTCTTTCATGATTTGTCAAAAATTTATTTCTCAGAATGATTAGTAGATTACTATCATAATTAATTTTTTATTGAAATTAAATCGTAATTTAAAATCTCACTTTTTTTTATAACAGAACAAAGTAAAATACAAAATAATCGATAGTAGCAAATTTTTTAATTTTATAAGATTTTATCGGAAGAAAACAAAGGAAGGAAGGGGTAATAATATTATTATTATTAATTTCCGTTCCAATAGAAATTGGTGATGCGATTAATTATTCGAGGGATTCATGCGCGAAAGTTCGGCGGTTTGAGCGCGCGAGAAGACACCTCTTCGGCAGGGATCTAAGCAGTCTTTGTACTTTGGAGTCCATCGGGACGAAAACTTGATCGGAGTTTGCAGCAATCTGTTTGGCGAAACTTCCTGGGTGACCGATATAACGAGGATGAGCTCCCAGCTAGTCTTCCCGAAGTGTAACATCGTACGGGTCCCTACGAGCAGGGCGGTGTTGCCCGCCGTGTCGGAATAAGCGTTTCGATCGTGCAACGCCAGGTATAGTCGCCGTAAGCAGCGGGGAGATTTAACGTCATCCCCGGATGGATGTGCATCACGCCGGCGTGTCGTAGGAAGATTTACTATTCAACTTCGTATACGGTGCGGAACTTGGTCCGCGAAGGAAATACGATACGCTTCGACAGAACGTCACGCTGCGCGTCATCGTTCATGTAAAGTACCACATTCGAGAACGCTGATGTCGACGACGACATCGATGGCTACCGGGAACGGGAGTTTGCGTCACGGACGATGATAATGACAGCACGGAAGGCAAGGAACTTTCGTAAGGATGCGACGACATCGTCGCCGTTCTCTCTGGATCGCGCGAAGTAACAGAAGGAAACTTCACGGCGATATCGTGAAACATCGTGAAAGCGCATCTTCCATTGAGGAAGATTCCAGACGAAGAGAAAAATCGCGAGAGGAGTGTGCGAAGGATCCCATAATGCTCCTCGACGTCTCCATCCGCCCCGTTATCACGCTAAGTTGATTAAACACACGGACGACAACAAGCGTTTCCCGTCCCTTCTCTCGCGGCAACTCCTTGCCATCATGTTTGCGTGTGTGTATGCGCGCGCGCGTGTATCGTGCCGCATCGTACGTCCAGCAACGTGCATGCCCGGTCGTGTATCCACCTCTGTCTGACCCACCTCCGTGCAATCTGCCGTCGTGTAATCCGCCGGCGTGTAAACCACCCTCGTGTAAACCGTCTCCGTGTAAATCACTGCCGTGTCCAGAGCCATCGGCCTGTCCGTCGCCGCCGTCGTCGTACGAACACGTCTCCGTGTGTTCTGGCGTCTTTGGACCGTTCAATTCCGACCAGAGCTTCTGCCCGTGTCCGATAGACCGATGTCATTCGCGTAGTAGAGCACATACGCGACATCCGTCGTGAGTCTTGCTCGCGATAAAAGACGACGATACCCGCAATATCCGCATCGATAAACGTTGAGAGGATTGCTCGTTAATTTGAGTCCGAAGCTGAGTCGAGTGGAAATCACGATCGTGAAAGATCCGATGAAAACTAATTAACAATTATTTTTTTCTCTCCCTCTCTCTCCTATCTCTATCACGCGTTCTATTTTGTTTAATAATCATTGCGAATTTTTTTGTTAAATCTGATTGCTCGAAATTGTTTTATTCGTTTAAAACTAGCACACGCGAGTGTAAAGTATATATAATATATATGAACGTGTGGGTTTAAATTTCTGCTAATGCATTACATTGTGACCCACAAAAGTCGTGTTTCTTGCGGAGCGCGGATGTCGCGGTCAATTGCGCGGAAGAATATATAGCTTGCGCACAGATCCCGACGGCGAAGTGGGTTACTCGTCGGGGAAACACCAGGAAGCGGTTTCGGAAACCGAATGCTCGCCTGGAAATCCGAGCTGCGGAGAATGTTGCTAATGATTCAGTGCCTCCGATGAGATTCCACGCCTTGAGCGTTGCACGCTCAATAATTAATAAATAAAACTACTTTCCGACGTAATTCTGACGCGATTCCAGTATTTCCGAGCACATGTAGCTTGATCTCGTTAAACTCGATACTCGTGAAAGTATCAATTTCTAATTGCGCATTGCAAATCAAGCCGCTCTCAACAAAAAATGACAATTAATCTAACCAAAGAAAACGTAACCACAATTGACGTCAAGTAACGACGGTTCAAAACTGTTTGAGTGATACTCAAAGCGATAATGACACTTAAAGATGAAAATATTACGTTGTTTACTGAACTCACCGAAATGGCCGCGGCGCGTGCTCGGAATCGCGAAATTATCCGCCCTTGAGTTTCTCAAGACCTTGCACCCCGATCTATCGGATAATCAGCTCCTAGATCGTTTAAGAAAGCAAAGTAAAGACTCGGACGAGATCCTGGCGGAGCATCGTCGGCAACTCGCCTGCGAGAAAGAATTTGCGCGGGTTCTTCATAATCTCGACGTCGGTTATCGAATCATAAAAAGGTTCTTTGCGAGCACAAGTTACTTTGTAAGAGTTAACAAACCTGTCGTCGTCACAAAAGCTCTTCTTTCCGCTTCTTAAAGCGTAAATATCTTTCTAACGTAATTTCGAGATTGCAATTTTGACATAAGTTCTTGACAAAAATTAAAATTGTCAGTTTTAATTAAACTTTGAACGGGAAGGAGTGATTTTGTCAATTGCGACTTTTCTTCCTCCGAGCGCAGAACAGACGACGCGGATGCAACGCCCACGAACGGATGGGCGGATTTGGTGATCGCGATCGGCGGTGACGGTACCTTTCTTTTAGCCTCGAAGCTGATAACGAACAACAAGACGCCGATCATCGGCATAAATCCGCATCCGAGAAGTTGCAACATCTTTACCGTGCCGGTGAAAGACAGCGGCGCAGAGATCGAGAGGATTTTCGAGAAATTGCGCGCGGGGGATTTTACCGTTCTGATGAGAAGTCGTATACGCACGACCATGACGGGAGAGGGACTTTATCGGGAACCTTTTCATCTGCACGAGAAGAGCCGCACGCGAAGAGAAAGAAGAATTGAGTGAGCGAATTAGCTTAAAGTTTCTTTGGCGAATAACGTACGGATTAAGGGGTAATTCATGCGCTTTATTAACCGACACGCGGCCGTATATCTTCTTTAATCTCAGGGAATAAAAGTATATAAGAGAGAGAGAAAAAAAAGAAAGAGAAAGAGAGAAATACATATATACATGAAAATAAAGGATAAAGTATAAAGACGATAAAAATAAGGACAGTCTAAAGAAAAATAAAAATCGATATCTCCGCGCAGAGGACACATTATTTATCTCTCTTTTCTTGCGCAATATTATTCCACATTTTATCTCCGCGCCATACCTTCTGTGAGAGCCGACTTGGAAAACTATTCTTTTCTCGGAAATACGGTCGCCTGTCGCGACTTCACGTGAGTTGTAAGAGAAAGAAAGAAAAGAAGAGCTCGATGTAGATTATAGAATTATCGTATTAATATAAATCTGGGGCGTGTCAAAGCGAACAGAACTAGAGGAGGAAAGCGAGGAAGAGGAATTTACCGGTACGCACGACAGGCATCTCTTTATTCGCGACTCGCCTGAAAGGGAGAAACTTCCTACGAGTCGTCATTGACGGTAACGTAGCCCGCTCTCGCAAAAAGATAAGATCTTGAATGCTTTTTGATAGTCGGGGAGTGGTTGGTACGGGCTGCATAGCGAAACGAGAAGTAATAAGGTTGTGACGAGGGAAAGAGAGAGAGAGAGACGTAGACGCGCGTGCGGCGAGAGAAATGTCCCGTGTAATTCCGTTAGATCTGCGAAAGCGCGCCCGCGCGTAGATGGAGAAGGCATTAAAGCGCGTTTGCCTAGCAACGAGACCGCGCTAAAACTTTTATTTACCGACCACCACGACGAAGACGCGGTCCAAGTTTGAAATAAGCAGCCGGGGAGGGAGTATCGCGTCGATTCTCCGCGCCTTCTCGCGAGGACGACGCCGTAATGCGTCTTCATTGCCCGAATTCTCTTTCTCTTTCTCTCTCTCTCACGCCATAAGCAAAGTTCCGAATTGTAGCTTATGCGCGTTATAACTTCGGCAGTTATAACTTGTAAATTACAAAGGTCCGCATAGTTACTATGGCTTGTGCGCAAGGAGGCCGGTCGTAACTTCCGAATTTAGCGCGAATTTTACGAGGTGACACAATGCGCTCGACGGCGGGAGAGAGCGCATCTTCTCGCAGATGAAAGACGCGTCGATTAATTAAGGCTGGAAAATGCGAGAGGGATTAATCCGCCGATTGAATTTAATTCGACATCCACGACGGCGAATTGCTTCAAACGTCGCACGCTTGATATTCCATTACGTTTCCATGCGGCCTCGTTTTCTCTCAGTGTCTCTCGCGACGTCGCTCGCTCTTTCGCGACGTTCCATTAATTCCTTTCGCAACAGAGACGTCTCCGGAGAGACGCCCTAAACAAATGAAATCTTTGCAGCGCACTCACGAGATCCACTCAGAGGAAAATAGCGGATGCTCTGCAACCCCGTCGAAGAGTTTTGCCCTGGCTGGTATTAAACGAGGTTGTACGCATTCGACGTAAAACGGTTCAAGTCTCATTGATGTCGTTCGATAACAATTATCGCGCGCGCTTCCAGGTGTTCATGTCCGAGTTTGTAGCGGCCAGGACCATCACTCTGACCGCCGAGGTCGACGACAAGGAGACGTTCACGGTACGCTCGTCGGGTATGTGCGTTTGCACGGGTTCGGGTTCTCGCTTCTGGTTCCGAACGATGAATCTCAAGACCGTCGAGACCGTTCGTGCACTCGTCAACATCGCGACCGGCAAAATTTTGAATGCGAAAGAGAGCAACGAATTGCTGCGCGAGTACCACAATAACTTGCTGTTCTCGCCAGGTAGCGAACCACGTGTTTTTACGCGAGATCGAATTGCTTTTTCGAATCTTTTCTCACCTCTTGCACGCACGCATCGTTTCAGAAGACTCCAGAATGGCTTACACGATATACGAGATGTATCGCAATTCGCGCTATTCGACGACTATTTCAGAAAAGCGAAAATGTCACAAGATCAAAATCAAGTCGTGGGGTTTCGACGCCGCTCTCGTTCTCGACGGAAGTTTATCCGTGCCCTTCAACGACGGCAGCACCGCGGTCTTCGAAATCCGTCCCGAGTACTCGTTAAAAAATCTCATACTTTGCAGCAATAAATTATAAAAAAAAAAGTAAAATAAATGTGCTGCGATAAAATTAATTTGCTTTCTCAACGTCTAATTAAGAAAAGACGGTCGTTAAGAAAGAAACAGAAGTTCTTTCGGTAGCTGAATCTCGGATGACGTAAGACGAAAACACTAAATGACTCTTTCTACAAATTTATCGCGCTGACGACGGACGGTTTGATACATTTTGTTTTCAGCGTCGAGAGAAATGGACCTGCCTTTTTTCTTGAAGCGATCTACAAGGCTATGGCTCTTCGCGATTTCTTGTTCCATCCCCTATTTTACCTCTTTCGTCGGGAGCAGACCCGGGCTTCCATTAACCCCGCAATTTCGGGTTCCCGCCGAAACCCGCAAACACTCCTCGTCGCAATTCGAGCACGCGCGCGGATTGTATCTCTGTGTTTCACGAGCGAGAGAGCGTACCTTTTCATGTACATATATATATACCCACCTTTCGCCTAAGTGCACTGTTCCACTTGGAACGAAAGTTGTGGGGACGCACGAGATACCAGCCGTGCGCAAAGCCCTTGAGTAGCTGAGCGAACGTGTTTTCGGGAGCAGCGCGGCGTAAAGTAAGCGGTAAAGGAGTCGCGAAGACAAAAGTCGCGAACTGCGTCCAGTTTCGTCGCTGAAAACTTTAGTTTTATTAAAACCGACTGCTTGTGTTTTGACAATTGTACTCCGAAAGAATTTCACCAGCGCTGTTTCTCTCGTTTCACTAAATAGCGACTCGCGCGGTCAAATCGAATTTCGTTTCTTTCTTCGAACTTACTCGAATTAGTTTATCGAGAAAATAATTTGAATGTTTTTTTTTTTAATTATTTACGCGCATGAAAAAAATATTAATCCATTTAGCAAATTATTCATTTATTCGTTCATTTTATTTTTTCCGTCGTCAATTATGTCACGGGCACACACCTCTTTCGTGTGAAGAAAGAACATGGCATTTAAGCGGTCCGTATGGGCTTCCCAATCGGATTTCGGTGAACGGCCGAGCCATTCTCATTAATCCTCGCGAAAGCCCCAATCTGTAAGAACAATGGTGATCCATCCCAGACAGTCTCATGGAGGACAAACAAATGTACGGGCAAACGGGAATAACGGGCAATGTCGGGCGGTCCTTTGTACTTCGTAATTGAACGTCGTCGTCGTCGTCTTCTGCTAAAGTTTTCGACGCGGTGTCATTTCAAGACAAGAAGGTCCGATTCGGACACAAAACAAAACGGATATAACTTTAGCGCACGCAATCACACAAATGGAAATCGCCAAAATTTATAACATTAAAGCGTCACAAGCAACAAAGAGCAGACAGCGCGTAATTTACAAATTTCTGCGCATCGCGGATCCCTTTTATTTTTAAAACAATGCCTGCTTGTTACACAGCGACAATATGAGCAACGAATATCTCTTCGATATATCGTCCGTGCAATATCGGCTTGTTATCGGTATCACGCAGCATAATTAATTAATAATTATCCCGATACGCCCGCGTGATAATGATTTAAAACGAACGCGAGCACAATAGAATGCTTTAGCGGCCAGCGATGCGTCATTACGATTATAAACATATTAATGAAGCAAAGCGTTAACACGGGATTACCGCTCGAGGCGCACGAAACGACGCGGAATGTATGCGCGCGCGCGGTTTTGCAAGCGATACGATTTTCGCGAAATATGTATATATCGCGTATTTATAAAATAAATAAATAACTTTCGATACATACATACGATGTTTTTACGCGTGTAAGCAAACCCTGGCGCGTTGCGCGTGCTGTGTAATCGCAAAAATCAATATTATCCCCGCGGCCGCCTTTGTCGCGCGCCGCGCCTCGCATCGGCATCGTTTCTGCGAAAATCGCACTTCCTCTCTCCTTCTCTTTCTCCGCGCTCACTTCGAGCCATATAAATTCGTCAACCGATGACCGGTCGCGGCCATTTTACCCTTATCCGAAGATTTAGCTTCCTTCGTGCGGATCGGTAATAGCGGCTCGCGAGATTTATTAGCGGATTCATGGGCGGGACGTTAATTCGTGCTTGCCGAAGAGCTCGAGGAGAGCTCGCGAAATGGCGAGCGGAAAAGAAGAACGAGAACGGAAGACGGTAAAGGGTAAGTGGTGGAAACCGCGAAAAAGGGTGGCGCGGAAAAAGAGAAAGGCAGAGAACCGCATCCGAGCCGCGCAGAGAACACGCGTACCGATGAGAAGCGGATCCGCGAATGTCTTTTTTTTTTTTTTTTTTTTTTTTTCGGTTGTAATTTGATCCGCCTTTGTAGCGACCGCTACTGTGCATCGTCCGCTTTGCGTACGGAAAAACGTCGCGCACGCCGGGCGACCGCCGCAAAGCGGGAGACGGAAATGTAATGACGGTTAATGAAAATATGAAAGGCTAACGCGGAGAGAACAGACAAGCACGCGAACTGCAGCAGCGCGACGTGAAGCAGCGAAAAAAGCGGGAAAATATAACGAGCGGCGATTAATCGCCGCGTCTAATGCGCTTTGATCGATCCACTTTGTCATTCCTATCCCGTTTCGTTCGAGATACGTAAAAATGGCTACGTCGTTGAGTTAGTCGAGGGCCATTTGCGCCGCTGTTTTATTCGAGGAGCGGAGAGAGATACCCCTTTACCCCGCGTTGAAGAATGTGAATTGGATAATAAATGATAAAAACTTTTTTTTCACGAATTGTTTTTTCAGTTCTCTCTCTTTCTCTGTTCTCTCCATTTCCAACTGTCATATCCGCTTAATCCGCGATGCTCGCCCTGAGCGAGTCAATTCGGCATCCTCAGAAACTCGAGCGACGACGCGGATAAACGAGTTTCGTCGTCAAACTTGCTTAGCGAATTAAGAGCCGTGCGCACTCGCTTGCCGTTTTAAGGTTTCATATCCAGCGAAGATTTTTCAACTGTGAAAAACGAGCGTAATATGCACCTCGCAGTCAGCGGGGTTACGGCAGACGTCGCGTACCGCAGGTTTTCGTAATTAGGCGATAATTTATCGGAGAGGAGGTGTCGTCCGGGCTCGCGTCGCCCCCGGCATGGTTTATCCTGAGCGTCGTCGCGACATCCCCATGACGACGGAAACGGAAAGGCGGACAAAAAGGGGGCCACGAAAAGGGTGCGGGCGGACCAAAGCGCGCGGTGTACAAACCGAAAGAGAAGAACGAGCGAGGCTCATTTCCCGTCCGTCGCGCTCGATGAATTTCGACGGAAAATTGTCGAAACGACGATTTCAAGTTTTCCTTCCGGTCGTTCTCTCACCGTCTTTTCCTCCACGGAAAGAAGAAAACCGCGGTGAACTCAATTACGCAATCGAGACCCCTTCCCCAAAGAAATTTAGTGCGCGCGCGCGAGCGACAATCTCAATAATATTCACCATATTCAATGCGGTTCATTTCACCGTTTTCTAAGACCACAATAAACGTTTCTCTTTCTTCTTATTCTCCCTATAATGCGTATATATAGTTATCACTTGTCCCTCGTCGTCGTTTCTCCCGCGGTCGCTTCCGCAGAGGCGAACTTCTGATTTTACCGAGGGGGAGGTTGCCCGGGAGCTGCGAAGCGAAAGGAACCGGAGATTGTCGCGCAAATGAATTTGAAGTATTGCCGTTCTATATCTCTCCACCTGTCTCCGGTGCGCGCGGATCGGCAGCTCTTTCCGACTTTCCATTATCTTACCTTTTGCGCGGAACAGTTCCAGGTACGATCTCCTTTTCTTCCTCCCCTTTCTCCCCGACTACTTCCTTTCTTTCTGCAATTTTCTTCTTCTGTCATATCTCTCTCTCTGTCTCTTTTTTTTTTGTTATCATCGCCGCGGTCTCGTTTCCGTTCGTTCCACCAAAAGTCTCGGATCGATGCGTTTCGCGATCCCATATTCGTGCTCGGCGACCGTGCGAATTCGCCCGGTGCATCGGCGATAAATCGAAGTGATTCGAGAATCACAATAAGGTCACCGTCCGCATAACGTTTCTTCTTTGCTGTTCGAGAACGCGAGCGGCGATTTGTTTTGTCATCTCGCGAAATTGATGAAGAGACCGTCGTAAACGACGACGATAACGACAACGCGCGACGATGAGGGAAAAATCGCTCAAACGTGTGAATTTAAGCAGATGTTGTTGAAGTTAACGAAGTAATTACGGACTCTGTATCCTTTCGTAAAACTCTCGCTATATAAAAGTAACATAAGAAGTTCGGGGAGCGGCACATTGAAATCCAATTAGGATACTTTCTGATTAATTTCACCGCGCTGCGAACAGTCGCGCTCACATTGACCGTTTCTGCTTTCGCGAAACACAGCTGAACTCTCGTTTCTCTCGCGATATCAAGAGTGCTTGCCGCGAGCTCCCGGGGCAGGTACAATAATATTATCACAGAGTTAAGTTATCTCACAGTAGTCGCAAAGAATTCCCATTAAAGGATTTCAAAGGATAAGGTCGCGGTGAGGAAGAGAGGGAGAGAGGATTCCCGCGCCCCTCTCGGAACTCGGCTTAAATTATCGCGGAGTGTGTTTGTTCCATTTTCTGCACCGGCGCCGCTAAGCTGAAAGCAGCACCTTTTGACCTGAATACTCGACAAACGCCGTTTTAGCCGCGTATAATGCCGCTAAATAAGGGCACTAAACGGGTTATCCTGTCACGTCGCGCGATTAAGTGGCAAACGCGACGCGATTTATAACGATTATCGGAAACTCGGATACAACGTCCGGCTTCAATTTTCTACGACGGCAAAAGAGGTGAGGGAGGCGAGAAATGACGCGGTGGCGGGGTCGAGTGAATAAAACGCGTTTATAAGTTAAAACGGAATTTTCGCCGCTCATCGGGAGACTTTCTCTCCCGGTCGTTATTACGACCGGCCAATAAAACTAATCGCACTCTTTAATTATCGTAATCCCGGGCATTATTCCGCGCTGTTAAGCTCGACACTAATCATCCGACGTCGAGCGATTCCGCTTATCCGCCATGGGCAGAAAACCTACGCTCTCGCTTTCTCCCTCTCTCCCTCTCTCGCGGTAGAATAAGCTCAGCGAGAATCCAGCACTCTGGAGAACGACTTCGGGCCGATTATACTTTTATGTCTGTGATTATTTAAAACGAATATAATTTTTAAAAAGACTTGACATTAATGCTTTTTTTTAATTAATATGATACAAAACTAATATATATATTTATATTAATTATAAAATATTTTTAATTAAAAAAAGAAATCTCTCTCTCTTGTATATTATCTTATTAATATTCTTTTTATCGCCGTATTTTCTTGCTGCATCCACTGACGCCGTATGGCCTTCGATTTCCTTTACGTCGGGACCCGCGGCTATTCCGCAATACCGTAAATCGCGAAGCGCATCTCGTTGCCAGGGAAAACAGGAAAGAGAGAGAGAAAGGGGACGGGGAGAGAATTAAAGTTAAGGGCAAACAGGATGCGAGAAGCGGGAGAAAGCGAGGTTGGCCCGAAGCTCCCTTTTAAAACGCTCCCCGTGGTGAAATAAATTGGCGCCGGCGTGTTTACACGTTAGGGCGAAATTAAAATTCCTGAAGTGTTGCGAGGTAGAGCCTCCGCTGGTGGAGGAAGAGACGCGGAAGAGAGCGGCTAGCCGCGGGAGGGAGGGAGACACAGAGACGGAGAGAAGTGTGAGCTTGAATAGAGAAGAGAGAGAGAGAGAGAGAGAGAGAGAGAGAGAGAGAGAGAGAGAGAGCGTGCGCGCGAGAAGGACTAATTAAAAGCCCAAAGAAAAATACACTCGCGCGCGCGATCCAGAGCGGCGCGCACGGGGATAAGAGCCGCGCTAAAACACTCGTTCGGCGTTAATGCACGAAAGCGTCGCGACGACGATGGCGGGACAGAAAGGAGTAGATGGGAACAAGTCGGCTAATAAGTTCGCCCTGTTTCAATTACCTCTGTTCTTCGACCACGTTTCATATATAAATAATTAACATTTCGGCAAATAAGTCGAAAGAAATGTTTCCACTTAAACGTAGCTGAAGATTTTTTAAACGCACGCTCTAAGGGGAGCGTGTGCGCCCGCTATGTGCGAACATAGTAAGAAACAAAATTAACAGAAACGGAAATAAATTTAATTACGTAAAAGAGAGTCGAGAACTGAGTAAAGTAGTTCTCTCTTGTGCTCTCTGTGTATTTTGCAAGTGTACCGCTTTGTCTCGAACTAGATTTCCTCGCTGCGTATCGATCGAGGCGCCTTATCGGACTCTCGCTCTCGCGTGCGCGCGTTCCATTACCCACCTCTATATCCTTAGTGTAATGATCATACTACGGTTTACCAATGAGCAAACGAACACATCCTGTTAATGTATGAATCTTGCAGGGAGCAAACGCCGGGTTCCCAGGTACAAACACATGTATCCGCGTGTGTACCTGACACCGCCGAATCCATATATCGCGCGCACGCGGCATATTACACCTTGTGGTATGATGGCAGGTTTCTAATTAAATAATTAATCGCTACCTAATGAGGTAAGAGTAGGGAGTCGTCGTCTACGTATATATTGCGAAAACCAATAGGCGAAGGATATGCGCGCGCTTTCTTATTAACGAACGACGCGGAACAGTTATACGATCGTGTACACGTGTACGATTCTGAAATATATCAAACGGCCCGTTTCTCTCCCGATGCGAAATTGCTATTTCATCGACGACGACGCGCACCGATGAGCGCGTGGTATTAATTATCCTCCGCGCGCATAATCACGGAAAGAAACGCAATCGCGTTGAATTCGCGGAAAATGCGAATACACACAGCGGAGAGTTCCGCTGTTGTAACCGATGCGTCATCAAACTGCGAAACTCAATTTATCGTTTGGGGACAGTAAGCTCGCAAAACAAAGTCCATGCGGGTATATATCGATGCCGTCGAAGATAATCTCGATATCGTTGGGAAAATTCCTGCGGGAGACGCCGATATAACAACGGGACGCGGCGCGGAAAGAGAAAAAAAAACTACGCGGGATCCTCGACGACACGGGAGCTTTTGCGTTACGAGTGACGCGACGCGACGCCGCCGCCTGTATATAAATAACGGCGCGTTACTAATTTAGATATCTGTCAGATAAAACCGTGCGACTCTGTGCGCGCGCGGCACATCCGTCACGAGCGTTCGTCGTTCGATCGCGTTTCGATACGGCTCGATTCGCGTTTCGATCGCATCTAATATTAAAAGACACGTAACGCGCGCGAAAAATATAAAAAACCGCGGCAAACCGCCGCGGAGAGAAACGTTTATTTGTATGAAAACGTGTGCGCTTTCAGAGTCTTGTACGTACACAAAGATGTGTGTATCGATTTGGTGTGTCCATTCCATCGAAGAATTATAAAGTCGAAGCATTTGTGAAGCAATTATAAAAGCGATTAGAGTGTAATGACTTTCCTATTTAATTTTTCATACAAACATGCACAATCATTTATGCAACAACTCGTCTGGTTATATGCTAAAAAAATCGTGTCGTCGTCTACGAGCACATTCTACAACTTAAATAAATGACATTCGAAGCTTCGTTCGAAGTAACAGAGTCGTCACGTTCTTGATACAAAATATCAATTGTAATACAAATCTTCATACGCTTTCACACGCTTTCTCATGCGCGCGCAAACTAACTAGCAGTAATTTGAGATTTAATTGTAAATTGTAATTAGTCATAAAATGTGTTTCGACGTAGATGTTATCGTCTTGTTTAATATGCGACGCGTATCTCATCCGTTTCTAGCGAATTGTTGCCTGGCAATTCCGTTGATGCCGGCAGCGTATTTCGTACCGTTCCGACAGCGATCTCGCAAACGATCTGTCGAAAACGCGTTTACTCGCTGACGTAAGCGTCACGAATCCAATCGAGGAAGCTACTGAGGTAGGTGAATCCAACGTACGAGTGATAATCGCAGGTGCCTCTCTTTGCCGGGCTCACGCTGACGATACCGCGTAGATACCAGACGTCGTTTTTCTTGAAGCACAAACCGCCGCCGCTGTCTCCGTCGCAGGCGCTCGAGCCTGTTAACAAATTAATTACCCCGGTGATGATTCTTATCGCGCACTGCAATTGCAAACAAATTAACGAGAAGCGCGCGCTTGTGTCTCTCATTGTTTATACGAGAATCACAATCGTGTCGTCAACGATAATTAAACCGTCGGTGTTTTATCGCAATCTCGAGAGAATAAATTCTTAATTCAAGAAAGGTGAGTAAGTCTGTAAAATATTGTTGCACGTAAAATCCTACCGTTCAGCCGACCGGCGCAGAACTTGTCGGGCGTGAGGAATCCTCGGAAATCTACAGGCACCGCGGCCAAACACTGACGGAACGGCACGAACGGCATGTCAATTTCCTGTAAGCTTCTGCTGAATTCGCCTTTGATGTTTTTACCCCAGCCGACCACCTGAAATCACGAAGTGGGCTCACGTGTCCGTTTTATTTTTCCTTCGCGTTTGACTCTCTCTGTATCTCTCTCTCTCTCTCTCTCCGTATCAAGCACGGGGGAAACGAACCGTGTACCCCGCTTCCCGTGTACCCCGAAAATTAGATGGTGCTTTTCGAGCGGATATAAATTTGTTTCTGCGCCCGTGTAAGCAATACGTACGTGTTGTTACAATTAACACGGACACGATACGCAGCAATATTTCGAATATGCGCCGTCCAAGTTTTCGTTCGGAATCGCGTCGTTAATGTAGTTTAACAGTTATTAGTTTCCCGAACTGTACTTTCGACTCTGCTATACAAAGCGCTCTCGCAATTAAGTAAACTGCGCCAAGGCGACCAATTAGTTCGAGTTTTCACGATTGATACTCTCTCTTGGCGTTACCTTGCCGGTGCGTCCCTCTTGCAGCTGCTCCCTCTCGTACGTGTTGTCCCAGTCAATGCAAACCGGCCTTACTAAAGCGGTCAACTCGAACGGCGTCTTTAGTTTCAGCAGAGCTATATCGTTAGCAAAATTGCCCCTCGCTCCCAGGTATCGGTCGCCCACCTTGATACTCGCCACGAATGATTTCTGTACGTAATTCTCGTCGGCTTTCCAATCGCGATAATGTTTGCCGCCGGCTACCGCGTATTGGGACGCGTTGTGAAGCTTATTGGCAGCCTCATCGTAAAAGCAGTGAGCCGCTGCGCAGAGAGAAGACTAATGAATTTTGCATAATAACGGTAGAATATGATATAATCTGTATATATATATATATGATATGTATATGTATATATAATATAACGCGCTAGAGTATTTACCCGATACGACGAGAGTGCTGCTAATGAGGCTGCCGCCGCATATCTGCTCGTACTCGGTCGTGCGTTTCTTCCTGTAAATACCAACGTGCCACGGGAATACCCCAACTTTGGCTTCGAATCCGTTCACGATTAAAGTGTTACCTTGCGCTATCGACGTTCCGCATTCTAATCAATCAGAATGTCGTTAATGTCTTTTGCGATACGTCAAAGCTGTGTATTGTTACGTAAGTCGCGGACTTAAATCACAAGCAGAAAACTCGTATAGAAATATGTAATTATTCGTAGTCGGTAATTGTCGTAATAAAAAAAAAAAAAAAAAACCAAACGAAAAGAAACACGTCGTTAGACAGTGTAATCGACACACGTGTTTGTGTCAAGCATTAGTGAGAAATGTTTATTTTGCCGAGAATGTTTAACTTCCTTTCCGTTGTTTTGTTCTGTATCGGCGGTACGAGCAAATACCTGGTAGACAACGAAAAACGCGACGATCCCAGAGACCGTCCTCGAGACAGGTGATCTCACGGTAAGCCGGATCGTTCGTTACCGGTAATTTATAAGATGATTTACAGGCAAGCGTAGCCCGTGTGCCCGGCATTATACGCTCGCTACATGACACCGTTTCTCCCTTGTAGTTGCAGACAATGTCAACGCTGGTGCTGTTTAACGGTGGGCAGACCTCTACGGTGGGAACAGACATCGGAGAAGATAAATTATTAAGGTATGTCATACAATATTAATGAGAGAGAACATCGTTTTGCGTTTTTCTCTCGAAGCGTTAGTTTTAATAATTGACCGGCGACGTTATTTCGAGAATATATGATAATATCCGTTTAATAATTTCATCATTAAATGGATTTTCCGGACTTTTTTTGAAAAAAAAAACGTAAATGTTTTTATAATTGACTTACTCAGGCACGAGGGCGGTTCTAACCATTTGTTATCGACACAAACTGAAATGGTGTTTCCTTTCAGTATGTAGTTGCTATTACAGGTATAATTAAGTATACTACTTATCGGAACAGGGTCACCGGGACGCATGTTACAATTGTCGTCGCAACCACCTAATTTGTAACGTCCACCTTGCGGTGGTTCAGGTAGGACGCAGCCATTCTTCTGCTGATTATTGTTCGATTCTTGCCTGTTGTTGTTCGACTCCTGATTTCTGTTACTATAATTTCGCGAATAGTTGTAAAATATAATGCGTTTGAATATCAGATTTACCAAGAAATAAATAATGTAAAGATTAGCTCGAAGAGAAGCTTTTATCATGGGGAAAACGAAATTCAAATAAACTCCGTGTGCGTTTCATTCATGCGTCATGTGTACACGTGTGTGAATCGAGAATATACGCGATAATTAATTTATTATTTGCTTACCTGACACAAACGTGTTCGTCGCTGCCATCACGACAATCGATTTTATTATCGCATCTGACGCTTTGAGGTAGACACTCGTCGCTTCCGCAACGAAACTCGTTTTTTCTGTTTAAAGATAATTAAAATGTTTTTCATCAGGCATTTGTGACGCATCGAAAAATTCATCAATATTTCTTCGTCTATCGTATTAGCATAAATTTGAATCTTTTTAATCGCGCACGAAACAATCGATTATACCTGCACTGTTGATTTTGTGGATAGTTATTCAATTGGCGACCATCAGAACTTTGAGATCTTCCTCTATCATCTGAATCTGGATCCTGAAGTTTTTTTCTATTATCATAACCAAGATCTTGAGAGCTTCCTTTATTATCAGAATCAGAAAGTTTTTCTCTATTATTCGAATTAGAGCCTTGGGATTTTTCTCTATTATCAGAACTTGGATCTTGAACTCTTTTTCTAATATCCAAATCAGGATCTTGAGATCTTCTTTTATTATTAGGATCTGGACCTTTCTGAGGTCCTTCTCTATTATCAAAATCAGGGCCTTGAGATCTTCCTTTATTATTAAAATCTGAACCCTGAGATCTTTCTTTATTATCAAAATCAGGATCTTGAGGTCTTCTTCTATTATTCGGATCGGGGCCTTGGAGTCTTCCTTTATTATCAGGATCTAGATCCTGAGGTCTTCTTTTGTTATTAAAATCAGGATCTTGAGGTTTTCTATTATCAAAATCAGGACCTGGAGGTCTTTCTCTTTCATTAGGATGTGGTCGATAAATAGATTCTCTGTCGTATGGATCTAGAAATGTCGGAACATCGCCATTATCAGATGAAATCTCAAAACAAAGATTCTCTAGTTACTTAAAATCTCGACAGTAAAATTTTCACCTTCATATGGCCTGTCGGTGTCTACTTTGTTCCGACCCGGAGGATTATAGTATAATCCTGGAGGACCATTGCCTGCTAATCCCGGGGGACCGCGACCACCTGGAGGTCCTCTGCCATTACCTTTCCATTTATTTTGATCTGGTGGTCCGGAAAAACCATTGTTCTCCCACTTGGAATGGCCTGGTGGACCATTTGCGGACGCCGGGTATTGATTATTACCATACATAAACTTGCCATAGTTATCCTGTGATATCGATGCTAAAAATGAACAATTTTTATAGATATTCTTCTATAAATTCTCAAAAAAATTGTTTTCTGTTACATATAAAACACTCTTTAGATTTTGCATTGGAGTTTCTTCGATTGTTACACAAAACATAAAGTAAAAACTGTTTGAAGATTAGCATACGTCAGAATGCGCATATAAAATTATAAATAGAATGTAGTTTATGCGAAACAGGTTTGTCGCAGCAAATGGAAAATTTTTAACAATCTGACTAAAACATACGTATAAGAAAAAAAACAGAGAAGACGTACAAAAAAAGAACGACTTTTGATGAAATTTCTTTTGATGAAGATGAAATTGATTCAAGGTTAAATTTGTAATGCTCAAATAATAATATATGTGTGCAATACTGATATAATAATTCTTAAGCGCAAAATCATTTAAATGTAATCTAGCGTGCGGAAATTCATAGTCATCAGTTTGTAAATGATCAATAAATATTCATGACCAATAAATCGCATCGATATAAACAGAAATTATAGATTATTTCCTTCGACTTGTTCTTATTTCGACTTTGCGAAATTTATATTTCTCAGAACACAAACGTAAATAAATTTCTAAGTGAATTTTTCTGTCAAAATTAGAAATTTTGTCGTATAAATTATGTGTATATATGTGTAGATATTTTTTAAACACTCAAGTGCGGATAAATACGGACGAATAAACAAATACAAATAACCGATGTTGATATTCAGAAATATTCGTAATTAATATTCCAAATATTCCGGCGCACACACCACTTCGACAAAGTACTCGCACACTGAATCATATTCACTGATCGACGATTTATTCGATTATTTAACAATGTGGAGGAGCAAGCGTATCGACGGCGAGATCGTGACTTTTAATTTTTGCAATTAAATCGTATCGCCGCGCGAAGTCGCAAAAACTTCCGCGCGGCCGTTCTTTTGCATGAAACTTGGCGACCACGTTAGGGAACAACGGAGTGTGTAGATCGTTATGTAAGTTACTCACGCGACGGCAGTAAAGCCAGCAACGACAGAGCCAATGTGAGTGCAACGCGTGTGTTCATAATTGCAGAAGCACCGCCGACATGGCGATCGTCGCTCATAGTCGACGAGGAACTGACCGCGAGTTCCAAGTCGGGCCCCGACAGTGGGACACTTGTAAAGCCCCACGATAACCCAGAGAGAGATTATTTTGCCAACGGCGTCCGTCGAGACTGGCACTGTGCCGGCGAAAGGACTCGACGATATCAGATTGACGACAGATCAGATTGATAGTCACGACTTCGTGGAAACTTCGTGATTCGATGTCGAAAAACACAAACACTACAGCTACGGAATAATCTCATCCGTGAGATATGTATATATGTTGTACTGTCCATTCTGTGTCATTGATTGATATGTTGATTAATATGATGTCGTTGATTGATATGTTGATTAATATGATGAACGAGGCCTTCTTTTTTTAATCATTCTCCGGACGATTGATGAGACGTAGGTTTTCGTATTTATATACTTAGCTCGTTTTATCCGGATGTTTTTCTCCGGGAGTCAACACTGGTGTGCCGTCCATGTGCGAAAAGTCTATATACGACTTGGTTTGTCTAACTCGCGTTTTTACCGTCGCCGTGCAGTTCATCATAAAAGAGCACGTGTTTGTTACCACCGAAAGTTAGCGATTTCTCGCATATCGCATTACCCGCGATAAGAGGAGCGAGAGCCGATAAATTCAAGCAACTCGGCGGAAGCAATAATCACGGAAAATGAACGTTTTACTCCAGAAACATGGAGCTAAACACATATATAAAGTCCCGGAAGGATTGCGCGAGCTCTGTGCCGACATTGCACGCGAGGTTCGCTCTCTATGAAATTTGTTATTTGACTTTCCTTTTATCGCCGTCACGTCAAAGGACGATTAAATTATTATCTGATCCGTAAAGGTTCTGCGCTCGCAACCGAGGAACATTTATTGCTTCGTCGCTGATTACGTGGAAGCGCTTCTGATCACGCGTGAAAATGCAAAAGGTCTGTATCGCGTGTGTACGTGAGGTTTAATAACAATTTTGCAATACCGACAATATTTTCCGATGCGCGATATTGCCCAATTACTACAAACACACACAAAGATGCTAATTAGAACGTTAAGCCAATTAATTAGCGGATTATTTACACGAGTTTGTACAATATCGATTTTTATCTTACAAATCGTTATGTAAATTCGAAGGCTACGGAAAATGATCGCGTATATAAATCATCCGCGCCGTATAAAGGTACACACGCAGCGTGTGTAACAATCGGTTATAATCGCGCGGAGTCACATATGTTCTGTAATCGTGTAATTGCGCTTCTGTGTAGTCGCGGTGAAAGTCGTAAACAACATTTTACTGGGAAGCGAGGCCATCGTGGGCATACTTCACCGCAGCGGCTTGAGTTTGGAGCAGATCGCCCGCGCTGCGCCCAGAATCCAGGTATATATACAGAAATTTACCACGTCGCGTGCCGGAGAGAGAGATAGGGATCCGGTTAAATAATATTTCAGAGTCGCATACTTTTCCCGTTCCCTTTTTTGTTCAGAAGGCATTCCGCGCGTACTTGGACGCGGTAGACATGCGAGCGGCCCAGGTGTGCGACGGTAATTACACGGTGAATTATGTAGAAAAACAATTTCGCGGCGGGTAGACCCGCATTGTTATAAAGCGCGGTGAAACAAAGTGCGCGGAGAGAGCGTGTGTGAAAGAGAGAGAAATAGAGAAATTCCTCCCTTTCGACCGCAGACGCGACGTGCGATGAGAACTGTAGAGTATCCCTGCAAAGTATTCTCAGTGCGACGGGAGTCCCGCTGGAACAGGCGGAAAAGGCCGCCACAATAATACAAGTACGCACATCGATACATACACATGTATACTTAATGGGACCCTCTAATTGCGACCTCTTTAATTTACGTCCGCTGTCATCAATCAGGCTGCCTTTCGCGGACATTACGACAGAATGTTGCTAAACGAGTCCCTGGGCTTGGTTCAGTGGCAGCGAGCGGCGACGAGAACGCTCGAGATCCTGAGGAAAGCCGGTGCGTCGCAGGCGGAGGCGTCGAGAGCCGCCATATTGATACAGGCTACTTATCGCGGTTACTACACGAGGAGAAATTTGAAGATGAAAATGGGTAAGATTATCGTTCTCTTTGACCGCGAATGTATCGCCGCACGGTCGGGCAAGTGTG
The DNA here is from genome assembly GCA_014825685.1 of Pseudomyrmex cubaensis. Taxonomy (NCBI): domain Eukaryota; kingdom Metazoa; phylum Arthropoda; class Insecta; order Hymenoptera; family Formicidae; genus Pseudomyrmex; species Pseudomyrmex cubaensis. The sequence continues at coordinate 53,677 of QVOA01002009.1, forward strand.
TTTGAGTTTCGCAACCGATTCGCAGCGGCCGCGCAGAAAGAGAAAGAAATCGAGGCGGAGATGATCGAAGAACTACCCGAAGAAACGATTCAAGCGGTGGCCTGGCTGGACTCGATGTACGAGGAGTCCGGACTGACGCCGGAGAGAGCTAACGAAGCCGCTTCTGTTATACAAGTATTACAACAGTAACTAACAAACTAAAAAACATTAGAGTAACAATAAATGTAAATGGTAAAAAAAAATTCTACGTAGAAAGCGTACAAGAGGTATCGTCAGAGGAAGAGCGACGTACCGCGCGAGGAATCGAAGAATTCGATGGTGGTGGAAGCCATTGTCAAAAACTTGCATCAGAAAGTCTTCGACGAAGTTCTAAGTCGTGCGAACATTCCCACGGAATTTGGCACTCGAGAGGAACTGGTGAGAACCAGCGAAGAGCTTCAGCGCATTTTTAATGACATAGTGACGCGCGTTCGTTTGGAGGGAAAAGGTGGCGATTTTTTTCATTTTGTTTACGCGATAAAATCGATATTGTTTTAAGAATCACAATATCGAAATTATTACTAAATACATAAATATGCAGTTTTAAATAAATTATATTATTATTCGTTTGGGACATGTGCGCATGATACGACGAAGAGGAGGAATTCGATGAGGAGGAACCGCCGAAAAATTCAGTAAACGGTGGTATATATTCGAGCGGCATAGGGAGGGATCAGGAAGAGGGTCGTGAGATCGAAGTAGAACCGGGACGTGACGAAGGTACGGACGCGTACGTGCGGGACTGACGTCGGAGAGAGGACCAAACTTTTCCGAAGGAAGAGGGAGGAAGAGGTATCGCGGCAGAGGAATCCCTTTTTCTGAATCCGGCAGCGGATGAGCCAATTAACATGGAAACCACGAGACGGGAAAGAGAAACGAGACAGGCACAAAGTGCGCGAGCGAACAAAAAGCTGCCTCCGGAGGGTCCGCTAAATACCCGCGGAGAGACACCCCCGTGGCTTTTAATACACACGCTTGCGTTCGATAATTCCGTTAACGTGCCGCGCTTTCCGTACAGCGAGCATTAAAATTTGTTCCCGGACGGAAAATTCGCCCCGGCACGCATTGCGCAAGCAAAACGAGTTAAACTGTCGTGCCCCTTGTGTGTAACGTTAATTTAATTCGAGCGATACGAGTTAAGCCGTTTCATTCAAATTTGATTTGCATAATTTTTATTCTCGACGTTTAGCGCTTTAATATGCCGCATTATTTCGCGCAGCGATGTGGCAAAGCAAGCATCTATCCTTTGCGAAAAAAATTTCTTTATAGTGCATGAACGGAAAAACTCGGGGTAAGCGGTACCGCAGGAATTTTTTCGTGCGCACCGCTGTACATTCGATGTTTCTCCCCGCAATAAAGACAAACAAAAAAAAAAAAACAAAAACAAAAAATTGAAACACAGAAAATATCGGAAAAAATTTTAATATACATTTAATTCCAATGTGTGTTGCGCGCTAACGTGCTTGGCGCGCGACGCCGATGTTTTAACACGCTTAAAAATAACCAGAAAAATCGAAAAACCAATGTAAAAAGGTTCACGTGAAACGTGTTTACGAAAACGAAATTGAATCATAGAACGCGTCTACAGGGCGCTCGATTTAAGCAGCAACGGGTAGCGGCTGGCTCGCTCAAAGGGGACTTCAATCGGTCGCATTCGCCCTCCGGCAGTGTCGCGTGTCGGCCACATCCACGAGTACAGACCCACGCAATTCCGCAGTTCTCGCAGCGCGCGCGCGGGCAAACATGTTTCGTGCCCGGTTCCTCAAGCGGAACCGCGTTCACGCTCTCGAGCGGCGACTCCGGCTGATCGATGATTTCCGAAGTTAGCGATTTGTTACACCCCGTGCTGTCGTCCGAGCGAGTCTTCTCCCCGCACCTTCTGCCGCGACACCTCCTGCCGGCTTTGTATTTTTCAGCGAGGATGCACATGGAATCCTTGTGATTGATAACGGCCACGCCGCCGTCGTCCTCGTCCTCGTCGCCGTCCGCCTTCTCGTCGTCGCGCTTTTCGTCGTTTCGCTCACGAGAGAACATTATTCCGGGACAGTCCTTCGGGTAGCACTGCCGCGCGGCGCACAATCGACCATTCTCGCCGCGCGTCTGATCGCGCCAGCTTTTGTGTAGAGCTTTCCCGTGCGTCTCGCATCTGCAATTTGAACAACGCGAGGAGAGTGAATTACAGAGACTGCTGCGTTTCCATCTTCTCGCGACAATGTGTATCTTTCTCTGCGCGACTCTTTTTTTTTTTCTAGAAAATAGCATCGTTCCATCAAAAATACAAATGACGAACGTACACGCGATGTACGTTTATGTTATCGTGTAAGACTCATACGAAATTGCTTGTTAACCGTTTCGCGTCGCTGCGCTGCTGGCAACAGCAATGCCAATGGAAACAGTCGCGATGACAGTCCCGATGGTGATGACATCCGCCGCAGCAAGACGGTCTCAACAGATCCAGAGCGAACTCTTCGCGCGGATGATGACTCTCGCACCGCCAGAACGAATCTGCGACTTCCCGACGACGGGACGTCGAACTGTACAACTTCCACGTGTTCTCGATGCACGGGCCATGACCCCGAGCGTCGCCGGTGACGACGCTCTCCGCCGTGTTGCTGCCGCCAAGATCGATGGATGTTTCGTGACAACTCGCCGAAGACTCCTCGCCCCCTCGGTCTCCGGACGAGTTGCCGCGCGCGACCTTGTCGTTTCTCTCGCGGGACGTGGAGTCGTACAGGAGATTTACGGGATCCAAGTTCGAGCACGCTCTTGACAGGCAGCGCGCTTTACGATGATGGTGGAACGTAGAATGCGCGGATTGTGGAATCCACTCCGTCGTTTTAGTAGCCTCGTCATCTGTCGTTCTCGACGTCGCGTCGCACCTGCGCTCCCGAACAGGGGCAACTTTATGGAGAAAAGTTTTAATCGCAGTTTCATTCTTTTCTTATCGCTAGATACACTTGATCTGTTTTCATAATGATGTGTATATAAATGTGTGTGTAAACTATACTCTTTCAAAATGTATAAGTCGCATATAAGTTACAAGCATTGGTGATTTTGCTTTGGAGAAAGGGAGGAAAAGGCGGGAGGAGGAGATAATGACAGAGTTTCAGAAGAAAGTCATAAATGAATAAACACCACGAAATATAAAGATCGCACCTGTTTCGCTCGGCCGATTTTACAAATTCATTTTTACGATCGTCGTCCGAGACTGTGAATTCCCTGCTCGGCACGGTATCGATTGCATCTCCGCCGCTGCACTCGTCCCGTAGCTCCGAAATGTTCTCGTTGCCGTTCTTCGACCGGCTGCAACCGCTGCAGCTGATCGAGTTCTCTTTGCAGTACGAGTAATCGTAATCGTGATTCCGCACGCTCGCCGGACAGACATGATCGGATCTCGAGTTGCACGCACGCCTCACCAGCGAGGAGCTCGATTTCACTTGATTGATAGACCCTTCGCAGCTCGATGCGGTTTCCGTCTTCTACGAAAACGCGCTCGTTTATAGAAGCGGTTTATAACAAATTGCCCTCGATGGGAATCGACACGAGTCATGATATGGAGAGACAGAGAGAAGGAGAGAGAAAACGAAGCCAGGATGTATAACCATATAGTACTCTAAATAGAGAAGTAATTAGAAGCCTCTCTCTTCGGTTACCCTCGTGTTTCCGGATGCACGTTCGACCGCAGTTTCGAGGCCGAAGTCCTTCGGAAATTTACGTCGGGCACGTCGAAAAGCGATCGCCGCTGCGACAAGCTGATGAGACGACGACGGACAAAGCGACATTACTGAAAAGCGATTATGGTCGCTGCGCGCATCCCTGTGATGTGGTAGCCGGTTCAGGAGGTGGCTCCTGATTACGATGGATCCCGGAAATTCGAGTAGTCGAGACGCGGCTCTTGTCGCCTTGTTGTTCGAACGAAACACGGAATATTCACCGCGAGAAGAGAAAGGTTACCGATCGATATCGCAATCGACGCGTGTAATTTGTCAATTCACACATTTGTCAATTTACGAATTGACGGATATTATTCCGTTCGCGGTATGTTCATTTCTCTTACACGACGACATTTAACAATAATATTAAATTAGTGCAATGTTTCGATTGAAGAAATTAGCATCGTTCCTTCGCGAATAAATCAAGCTCCTCAAAGCGCGCGGCAGAGAATTCGCTTTTTATCTTCTGAGAAAAAAAGTTTTTGCCGCCACGGCCGCTTTGCAACGCGTTTCGTTATCCGGCACAAATTAAACTTCTTTCTTTAAAGTATCCGTGGTGTATCGACAACGCACTCGCAAAAATTCGACGAAGGCTGCGAGTTTTCTGACGTAATGGGTAGCAGACCGTCAGATCCGGATAACGAGCGAGTCCCGCAGGCTGCCGGCGGCTTTATCGAATTTGTATCGAGCGGAATTTCGCCCTTGTCCCTCCCTCCCCCCGGAACACGAACGCCTTGGTCGGGATTTTGATCGGCGCTTGCTGCTGCTGCTGCATCTGCCCTCCTCCCGCCAACCCGGCGGCGTTTAACGGGGCTAATTGCGACGATTGCTCGCTGGAAATGGAAACGGTGCGGTTTTACCGCTGTTTGCCAGTTCGCGTCGACGCGGAAAATGGCCAGTCCGTTTTGCGCGCGCGATGAAACGCGCACAGAGAGCTCGTCGATATAAACTCTATACTTAATTGGCAATAACGATTTATTATTGTGTGATTTTTGCATAAAAAATTGCATACACCGGTATATATGTGTGTTGCGTATCTACCTACATATATAAATAAATGAAGAATATACATAATAATGTAATATGCGTGATATATATTATATATACATATATATAATATAAATGTGTGATATACATATAATATATATTATATATATTTATAATATACATACAACATTTACATGTATATTTAATATATAAACATATATTACATGTATATAAATGGGAAATTTGATACATTGGAGTACTTGTTCACGTATGCAAGTACAAAACAAGTGATGTGTAATTTTATCATTTGCGATCATCATTGAAATAAACTTGCTTATATATTTCCTCAGACACGATCAATGATAAAATTGTTAAATCAAAGTAATAATGTCATACTTTCCGCTAGATCTATGTACTATACACACTAGTCACGCGTCTCGCAGATACGAAATGCGCAATTAATAAGTAACTATCTCGCCAACATGGCGTTATTATCAATTTGCGTTCGATATCTCTTCTTCACATAGGCATATGATACGAATCGTACAATATAAATAATCGTTAACATTTACATTTTTTTTTTTTAATATTGTTCAATATGTATAACATTTCTCTTCAAAAGAGATCATTAAATTATGTCAGCTACAGTAATGTTCATATTGTACATTTCATATTATCAGATTATAATTAATAATCATCGCGAGGAACAATAATTGTTCAAACAACATGATGCTCTTAATGATAATCAGATCTGTGGTTTCGCTGTCACATCACGATAAATCGCCTATTAAAACAAACAATGTCGCATTTGGTACGTAACACCCATTAGTCACTGCCACAATACTGAAGTAAAAAAACGCCGCTTTGTGTGATAAGTGTTTATTTCAATTCATCCATGGCGGACAGGATGTCGGCGGCTGATATGTCTGAGATATTGGCACCTGGTAATGCTGCATCGCTTGAGATGGATGCTGCGGCCGAAGCTGTTGGTGATGCGGCGGAGGTGGCGGTGGTGGATTGCAGATAGATTGCATTAATGGATGCGCGTTGTAAGGTGGCGGTTTCGTCGTGTACGGCGGCATTTGATTGTACTCAGTGTTTAACGATTGTTCTAACATGGCGTTCTGAGTGGGAGAACGGTTACCGTCAGCGGGACCTAAAGACAGCACCACCACGTCCTTGAAGGTTTTTAAAACGTCATATATCATGCGCAAAAGAGAATTTCGTATGTAGTACATAGTGCAATTTTTATTTTTCAAATATATATTTCACAGAAAAAAAATTAGTGGGTATGTTAAAGTTTTAAATCTAAAATATAAATCATGCTCCAAAGTAGTTATAAGTGCCTACCTCTTGGCCTGATCTGAGGTGGGGGCATATTAATAGGCGGTAATCCCGGACAGGCTGAGGGAGGTTCCCCTTCCCTTGGAATTGGCGGTGGTCTACCCCAAGGAGCTCTAACATGATGATTTTGCCACGGTGCTTGCGGTGAAGGCGGAGGCGGAAGAGGTGGATTTCCGACATGGATATTTCCAGGTTCCGCCATTACATTCTGTTCATTTCCTATTTGCAAAATATATCAGATACTTAGAGATGCGCAACAAATTTTCCACGATGTAGTATCGCATCTCATAACATGGCATACCTGAAGATAGTCCTGCCGGCTTTTGATCCAAGCCTCGTTTCTCACCTAAACGATTAAGACGTTTGTTATAAAGAGGAAAAATACATTACGTCCTTACTAATTGTATCCAAAGTAATATTATGCTTAAAAGTAGCAAATATTACGTGATGAAAAATATTATGAAAATATAGAAAAATAAACTTAAAACTTTAGCGAAACTTAATTAATGTTGATGATATTCCAATGTCTAGTAAATGATATTGTTAATTACAAACGCAAAACATAAAAGCAACTGTTTTTTGAATTTGGATGCAAATCTAATTATGTATGTAAAACAGTTCCCCAGATCGTATCCACGTATTATAAGAAGATTGCTGCCGGATTTCACCTCCTGTTTGAGAGAGGACACTGTAGCAATGAAAAGAAACTTAGTCTTTTATAGAGTTTGTGATCTCTTACATAACTAAATCGAAATGACACTTCACGCCTTTAACCATTGCCAAAGCGATTTGGCAATTGCTATTACCGTCTGAAAGCAAGCAACGCAATTTTTTTCATTTCTATGGAGAGGGTATACGATTAGATATATGAATTACTTAGAAGAACTTCCATTAAAAATCTGAAGCCGTACAGATATTTGGCATCTGTAAAATAAGTTTATATTTGTTAAAAAAAATGTGGATATTTATTTCACCTTTCCTCTGCATCTTCCATCTGTTCAAACTACTGCAACAGTATACGACGACATCACTGATATTTGATGATGCTATCAGAAAGATGATACACAATGATCGTGTGTGGTATCGATTCCTTTAGAAAAATGTCACTTGTATTATTATAACAAATTTTTATAATATCTACATATAAATGATGAACATATATTGTTTTCTCCCAAACGGAAGTCATCTGTATCCCTTTCCTGAGTAGTAATCAGACGGAGAGACGTATTTAACCTAAAGAAATATAAAAGAGAGAGTATACCGAGACCAACATAAAACAGTAATAATATATTAAAAATATACGTATAACAGAATCCTAAATAACAGTAAGCGCAGGTAGCACTGGATAAACAAACATTGAATTGGGAAATCACAGGTTATATATGTATTGCATATCTGGAATTGCAGATTTATATTTAATAAAAAGACACTATAAAAAGAGAGACAAAAAGAGAGAGAGAGAAAAGCATTAATTAAAATGAACACATACTTTAGACGCCTTCGCAATTGTTTGCAACACGTGCAGTGCTTTATTATTATCATTATTTTTTTTTTTAATTGATCTAAAAAAAATAATATAATAAATAAATTTAACTCTTTTTTTTTCTATGTATCAAAAAGCATTCTCTATATGCGGTGTAAAGTTGCAATAAATCTATATTATTTCCGGATGTTCGTCTCTGCAGATATATTCTCAATAAATGCATACAAAAGCAAATTGCTAGGATGTAAATTAAAAGATTGAGGAAAATTTTGTTTTATATTATACTCTTGTGTTTACCACAAAGTATTATTTACATTAATAAAATAAGTATACTACAGTCTAAGAGTATTAAGAAAACAATGCTAGATACCTATCTGAAATTTTATTTGTCTACGATATTAAAGTTTTGCATGTAATTTCCAAATTATATATTTATATATATGTGTGATAAACAAATATAACTGCCAGCAACAAAGTTATATTCCAGGAGGGAATCTAATATCAGAATTAAGCGATTGAAACCTCGGTATTGAAGAATACAACCTTTTTGCTGGTATATTTTACGTTGTAAACTTTTCAGTATTTCCAAAAGATATCTAGCATTTTTTTCGGATTAAATACTCTTAGTTACAGACCTGGATATGGAGGTGGCATTAGCATCTTGTTTCGATCTCCATGTGGCAGACCCGCAGATGTGGGTGGACCGTGTAAGACTTGCTGTTGACGATCACCTTCTCTGCTTAAACAATGCAGGTACGAAAAATATTAATCCCAAATTGTACAATCGTAAACAATTTGTACGTTTCAAGCATTAAGACAAAAACCTGATGCACACCCTTGGATACTTCTGAAAATATGAAAAATACCTGGTTTTACCAGATCACAGTTAATGTCGAGACTTACGTTTACAAAACGTTTCTTAGAAACGCAATTGTAATGACACAGAGAACATTACAACGTACGTTCGAATTATCTGTGCAATTATTTATTGCTGCTGTTCCGCAAAGTAGCAACTATATTGTTGCATTCCATCTCTCTTTTGGATTATCGCTTATACTAAGAGAACACATAATTAAATTGGTGATTCTGGCAAAAGCTGTATTTATAATGATTCTACTTTCGTAGAATCATACATTACAAGACATGAGGAAAATGCAAGTTAGTTATTATCCTTGCGCGGTTGTTGCATTCGCAAAGATAATATAAAATTTGTGTACACTTAAAAAAAACCTATCTATACAATCATACAATTCGGAGATATATTTTGTGAAAGATCGAGATATATCCATGATTATAAAATTATTAAAATGCTTATAAACGGACACTAAAATAGAAACAAAAAATTTCACATCAAATAAAAGTTTTTTTTTTTTTTTTAATTTTTTTATTTAATTAAACGAATAATTTTACCGGATATGGATATATCTGGATCTTACGACCAATGATTCTTGCCAATAGTTGTATATTGGCTTCTATAAAATTTCAGAAATACTTATACCTGTGAATAAAAAATATACCTATTACAAAGAGATCTCATAAAATACTTGAATTTTTCTTTTCTGTGCTTTCTTAGTAACATTACAAAGCCTCATATTAGCAAAAGCAGGTTTCTGGAAGAAAACGGTGCGATAGCTTACATTTTCTTCATGTACCTACTACAATACTTCGTAGACTTGCGTTTGCTACAAGTGAAGCATAAGCAATTTCAAGCAATTGTTTCTTCGTACCGATAAAGTTTTAAATCTCGATCAAATTTTAGCGTAGTTATTACAATACAATATGTCCTATAATTCTGAAAATTGTCAGCTTTTTAGTAGTACTTATATAGACTGCTAGAGATCTTGGTAAACCTGCTTTATTCAAGCGCATGAGATCTTCCTGTTTGGTTTACCAAGGTGTGTAGCTACGTGAAATTATCGAAGTTACATTACCGTATACTCCTTTGTATTACAGACGAGTAATATCTAACCGTTTGCGTCTATGTAAAAGGAGTATATAATGTAACTTAATTTTAAAAAATTTAATCTTAATTTTAGATATATCTATATTATAGCGCTTTCCTATAGATAACAGTAAATTTTATTCTCTAAGGGGCACTTACCCTGTGCCGTGACGCTGCGCGGGTAATGGAGCGCACTGATACGGTGGTGGCGGTGGCGGTGGCGGTGGTGGTTCCTGTACATATTCAAATAATATACATGTGAAACAGTAGCACATATGAATACTATATATATGTTCCACATTTAACATGATACGTTACCTGACCTCCCTCCACATCCGAAAACCTTCTTTTCACTCCATGTGATTTTTGTTGTTCCGGTGAATCGGGCTTCTGCTCGAATTGCTGATGCGGCGGTTGCATTGTGTAATGCACTTGCGTAGGTATATGACCGTTTTGATATTGTATGTGCTGGGGATGATATTGTATTTGTGCTTGAATTTGTGGCGGAGGTACGTTATGAAGAGGTATATTTTGAGGCATTTGCATCTGTAAATAATTAAGAAAGTATTGTATTATCGCTTTTGTGTTATATTCTACAAAGAGTAAATTTATAGTAATAAATGTCTAGTGTCGTTATACCTGCAGTTGTCCTTGTGACTGCGGCATCTGCTGCGGCTGCTGAGCCTGATAAAGCCACGGAGCATTCTGTGGCGGTGGTGGTTGCGTCGGCGGCGGCACGCTCGTGAGAATATTCATGGAATTCGGCATCTGACCAATTGACGGTGGCGGAACTATTTGTGGAGGTGGCACCGGTTGTGGTAACGGACCTTGATCCACAGGGCCCTCTTGCTGATGCTGAATCTCGCCGCTCGGAGGAAGTGGTGGTTGAGGATGATGTTGCGGCGATTGAGTATTTGGAACTAGGAAGGTTTGCGCGGATGGTGGTGGAGGTACTTGTAGATGGAATGGTGGCGCGTGACCTTCGAATTGTGGCGGTATTATATGCTGAGCAACGGCCTGGGACTGTTCGTGATTTTGTTGCAACTGAGGCGGAACGATATGCTCGCCGGACTGCAAAACAAATTGCGTTTGCGACTGCGACACAGGTGTGTGCACTTGTTGATATTGTATCTGATAAGTTTGCGGCACAGGAGGGGGCGGTTGATTTGGCGGAAAGTTCGGCGGCGGAAAGTGAAGATGTACCAACGGCGGTGGTGGTTGCTGCGTTATATTAAGCGGCGCCGCGGGCGGAGGTTGTTGCAAATTGACATTAACAGTTTCGATAATTCCTTGGGATGGCGTGGCGGGTCGTTGCACATTCGGTTGCGTATAAACGTACGACACTGCCCCGCTTACCGGCACGTTCGCGCTCGAACTTATGAAGCTCTGTTGCGCGGGACTCTGTGGCGGCGGTTGGCTCATGACGTACATTTGAGCCACAGGCTGTGGGGAGGATTGTGATCCCGGAATTTGCTGGATTTGCAACGGCTGACCGGGATGTATCTGATACTGAACTTGACTTACTGTCGACGGAGGACCAATTAATTGTACTTGTCCAACTGACGGTGGTGGCATGAAAGTTTGTATTTCCTTCAAAAGAATATTTATTTATACGTCGTCATCTTTTAGATAATTTTACGTAACAGTAAAGTGCAATTCGAATTTACATACCTGAGCTTGAGGAGGTGGAACTAACGGTCCGGTGTGAGGTGGTATGTGTACTCCTGGAGGAGGGACTGTTACACCAGGTGCTGGTGTACCAGCTACCGTAGCTGTGAGAATAGTCGCGGGCAATGTTACAACATTACTTTGAGGATGTTGTATGATATCTGTTAAAAAATCTTATTTGAAGAAAATATATTACAAGTTAGTATTTAATAATAATTTATATACTATTTACCTTGAGGCTGTATTGTGACCATATTTGGCTGAGCTAAAGTACCGATGTTCATAGTTTGAAATTGAGCTGTAAATATAAAAAGAGATAATGTGTATACAATTTATATTGTTTTACTTATGGAAAGCTTAAAAAGTGACAATTATTACATACTTTGTGGTAACTGTGACTGTTCTATAACTTGCTGTGGTTGTACAGGCGGTGGTTGTTGCTGAATATAGGTTTGTAATTCAGACTGTATTGTCTGTATTAAATTGATACTTAGTTGTTTTGCGCTTTGCAATGCTTCCTGCTTTGGATGCCTAAATAAGATTAAAAATTATATATTTTCTTGTCTGTATTACACTAATTGTAAATAATATAAAGTATTCTTACTCTATATACAAGTGAAGTGGCTCTGGAGATTCTGCTCCTAAAATTGGGTCAATAAATTGAGACCCTCTACCTTTTAGAATTACATTTGCCCCCGTTTCGCTTCTAATGTACACTAAATTCGCCTCACCAGCACCTAATATTCGTCCACGTAAATCAAACCCTTGTGGCGCATTGTCAATGCCGACACAAATCTTTTCCTATTAATTTATAAACACATCAATAAATATCGATAAGCATATATAAACAAAATAGAAAAGAATCATTATTTACCACTGTTGTAATACCGGAATGTAGACTCATAAGAGGCGGCGGAGCGTTTGTAAACCTGCTTGGTCTATTTAGGGAACTTTGATGTTCTGTCTTGATAATTTCTTTAATCCTTTGTATCGCCACTAGTATGTGAATAGAATGTTTAGTGGAAGTATACTTATCAAATAATGTCGAGAAAAATAGATAGATAAGTACATACAATCAACATTATGTTTTGTGTGTCCTTGTATATAAAGATACAATGGCCTTTCATTTGGACAGCGTAGTTTTTCTTGTTCTGTCATAAAACGACCACGTGTTGATACAGTTGCTCCTATATTGAGGATACAAAATATACATAAACTGTTATATACATAAACAGTTAGAGAGAGATTAGGACAATGGTTAGACAATAAGATAAGAGAGTCGAAATATAATATGAGGCACAAAGATATTATGGTGTTCGGAAAACCAAGATATTTGAGGAGAAAAAGAAAGAAAGAAAGCCAAAAACTAATTGCTAGGTGGAGATGTGGAAGCGAGGAGGAAAGAAATAAATACTGGTTGGAAGAAAGAAGGAAATGTAAGATATGTGGGGAAGAGGAAGGGAAAATAGAACATTTAAATAGGCATATAGAGGAAGAATTGAGAATGAGGTAGAAGATATTTTAAGTGAGGAGGGGAAAAAAGACACGGTGAGATGAATGGAGAGGATAGGAGAGATGAGAAAAGAGAGCGAGAGAGAGGAGGTGGATGGATGAGAACGTTGTGAAAGTGTGGGTGGTTAAGTAAAAATTGTAAACCAAGTCCAAGGAGCAAGGCCATTTGGCTGTACTAAATAAAGTTATTATTATTATATAAACAGTTGTTATATATTATTATAAACAACTTGAAAAATATAACACAATAAAAAGATATACCTGAAAACGAGTTAATTTCATCTTGTATGTAGCCTTTGGTAAGTAATGTTCTAGCACTAGGTGGTGTTTCATTAATCTCGAATTCCCATGTATATGTTTCTCCATTTTTGAATGTTGTATTTGATGCAGTTATCTAATTGCAAAAGACATATGTATAGTATAATATGAAATAAAAAAGAAATATGTACTGAAATTATTGCAATTGAACGATATATACCTTGCTGTTGGAGTCAGAACCTCTTAATTTTCCCTTAGCCATAGAGATAAAATATTATGTATTACTGGAAACAATGCAGTAATTCTCATGATCCTAACATTGTCAGAAGCTGCAAGATAGAATCGGAAATAATACCAGAAAATGAGCCAAGAGAGCTGTAGTGACGATCACAAATGGAAAGATCCACACTTTGTAACAACATACGTTACAAAGTTTCATCAAACGTCAAAGCTGATAAATCGTTAAAGCGCGATAGGTTATATTTCAATGAAGAGAACCAATTATCTTTTGTATACACAATATGTTTCTACTCACTTTTCAAGTGTTATGTCACACCGCATGGATGGTCAATCATGTAATTTCTCACACATAAAGATGGATTGAATATTATTCACGAAACGACACAAAAAAGTCACTCTATTTCCTCAAACTGTTCTGACATGACTTTGTGCCAACTAATCATGGATCATGGATGTTAAATTGCCCGACATTGCGACCAACTGCAAGTGTGCAACTCCTGTGCATAACAACGACATCTATCAAGGCAATCGTCGAGAAAGCAGATTCAAACAGAGATAAATACATTTGAATGCATTTTTAATAAAAAAAAAAAGAAAAAACATATGTAACTGTATTAAAAGATGGAAATAATATAAGGAGTTATAAAGAATTTATTGTGAAATAAATTTTTATTTATTTATTTAACATTACACACATTTTTTCTTAGATTTATAATTAATACATCACAAACAAAAACTTATGTATATTTGTTGTTACTGTTTTAGGAAACACAGATTGACACATTTTTTTTTTTTACTTATATATATATATGCCATATATTTTTTTTCAAGTTTACTATATAGTTTATAAATGCTAGGATAACAGTGTTATCTCTCATTAGCTCTCTAGCACCACGTGTATATTGTTAACAAAACTTTAGGTTCAAGCGTATTTGCTTGAATGACTAAGAAAGTATATGTTAGAATCACGATCATCAAAGTGTGTCTAGATAAAGATACAATCAGAGAGCGATCAAACTGGTGTTTTATGTTACTTTCGTTTGACTATTTTTCCCTTAACTTGGATGTAACAATGGGAACTTCGATTTCTACATCGCCGTATGACTACTAAAATGCTAACTTTTACTAAACAATACTTCAAAAATGCTTTAGGCTTTTATTGCATTAATTATATACTTTTGCACTGACGAAGTGCTTTAATTGTATGCCAAAAATTTTAAATTACATCAGGAAACATGTTACGAGCAAATCGCTTAGGCAAAGTTGAAACGTGCACATGTCATAAATATTTGTTAAATACGGCGCTTGTTAATGATCTCACCTGTGTACTTAGTCACAATCTTTTAACGCTTACAATTTTAGTTTGTTCACACAGAATCAAATTAAAATGATAGAAAAATAGATTGTACATCTCCAGTTTTAACTATCGGTCTTTTTCGAGCAATTTTTATAATTAATATAATTAACATATACAAGCGACATTAAAATTATTTAAACATTTTAATTTTAAAAGTCAAATACTCTCTGCAATACTTGCCACAGATCAAAATGTTGTATATTATGTATACAGCATTGTCGATATATATCATCGTAAGATTACTATTTTTTTGCATTATTGTGTTGCATTATTAATTTACACTATTCGATAAAATCAAGAGAACCTTTACGTATAAATCTTAATAATTAATGCATTTGTGTGTACAAAGTGGCACACAAAATAACTTGAATGAAAAAACTTTTTTAAACAATCATACACGAGATACATATCATACATAATCGAGAAAAATCTCGGTATACTTTTTTGTACAAGCTTAACATGATTTAATTAATTTTTGACATAGCCAATTATCAAAAATAAGAGGAATGTAATATTACACGTACGAAAAAATATTACACGTAAAAGATAAACTCGGGAATTTGACCCTTTTCGACTGTTGTACCATTGCAATCTCCCGACTCGTTGCTAAATTCGAATTTTACCTTCGTATTATCCAAATCAGTATCCACCATCACAGTTTTCATTCCTTTTGTGCCGTAATGCGAGATTGGACCCTGAAATAAAAAATATATTTTTTATATAAAACATATGCAGCATATAACAAATTAGCAAGAGATGAGTTTAACAACCTTAAAAAATACCGATGCCGTATACGTCGTGTTTGGTAAGACCTCCGCTAATTCTTTAAACATTAAGCGGTACGTGTACTTCGATCCGTCGCAAGTGAAACTTGTTGTGTTCGTGGCTACCACTTTTCCCGAAGAAGTGTGAATTAATTCCATTGTTACTTCATATATCGACGGTTGCATGCCACCGTAAACGCCGTAGCCAAGTAAAAAAATACATCTGTCCACCCTAAATCTGTAAATAATCAACGCTGCTACATAATATCCGAGCATTGTACAATTTTGATGTTAAAAGTCTGTCAATTTGAATCATAATTACCGGATACGATCGCTAGTTCCAAAATATCCCCATCTGCTTTTGGTGTGCTGAAACCTGCAAACAGTTTGTTCCTTGCCTGTCATGCAGCAACGTGGCACCGTTTGAAAGTCCACTGACGGTTTGGGATTTAATATGAAATATGAGAACAAAGACAAGACCTAAAGAAATAATTTAATGTTACATATGATATCAAACTTGTAAAATATAGATGTGATATGTATATGAAAACTATTATGATATTAGCCTCTTCGTAATTTAATAGGCCAGATTGTGCCGGTCCTGATGTGAATTCTTCTTTTGTCATGAGCGGAAAGCGAACCAAGGACAAAGCGTTGCCGAGAACCATACGTTGATTCTTTGGGATGACTGTTAATTGTCGCCTTGTGCATTCAGCCTCTGACCACCTATATAGAAATTCAAACAATAGTAACTGAAGAATATATCGTTCAACGATGGAGCATACCTTACTACAGCCTGAAATAGTTTAGATTCTCTAACGTGAAGAGTGTCTCTTTCCAAGACTATCATCAGTGTGTCGATATCGATGTCTGTAAACCCATCAGCACTGAGAGCTTCAGTTGTGACTCTGTCTATAGTGTCCAAGCATAATGCGGCTAATTGTGGTTCATCGAATAAACGAGCTTGTGTCAAAAGTAAGAAAGCGTTATCACTTGTCAGATTGTTCTTTAAATAGTCAACGCAATGCTTTTCTAAAGCAGACACCGCGTATTTCTTGGCTGTATACAAGGTTGTCATTACAGTCTCGGGATCTATTTGTATTTCGTCCGTGTATAGAAAAAGAAGCACTGCCAAAAATGCAGCAGGCTCGACATCAGGTACTTCTATTTCTGAAGAAGCTGTCGCAAGTGTGCCGTTGAACATTGCGTCAAACACAGCGCTTCCAGAAGACAGGACTAGTTTGTGAGCTGGTATACGTTGCTGTTGCGTTCCTCTTCCCACCAGAAAAGTCACGTCTGATAGTATTTCATTATTGAAGAGAAAAGCAATCCTTTCGCGCAGTGTCGCCTTTGTACTCTGCCAGTTGTATGTCGGTTGATTATTTATAGGAGAATTCTCCAAGATGGCATTGTTCTGAGATTGTCCTTCCAAATACGACGTGTTGGCGGCGTTGGTCGGTGGCCGGCTGGAAAAGATCATATTCTCATCATCAAACATCGCAATAAACTCTCAAGAATAAACAGCCAAAACCCATTCCAGATAAACAACACTAATTCAACATACAATTCCATATTTTTCTCCTGTTTCATATCTATAAAATACATACTTTCACATTTGGTAACGTTTGACGTTCTGTTACTTTCAGATCTTCGTTGAGAGGTCATTACGATGCTTACTTATCGCCGTTCGAAGCCAAAGACTCGCTTCGCGACACGGACGAGCTCGTGGACACGTCCTCGTCGCTAGCGAAGTTGAGAGCGCGTCGTGTCCGGGAGAGAGTGATGTTCTGCAGCGGTTCTCGCAACGACGACGACGACGGTCCACCGCCGACGGCTCCGTTGACCAAGAACATCGCGTTTTCCGCCTGATCAGCCTCATCATCCGGCACTTCGACCACTTCAACTTGCAAGCCCTGCAGCCTCATTGCGACGTTCGGCACTTCGTTCATGACGGTCTCCTTAGACATGTCCGCACACGAGTTGTAATACCTGTCCGCGTATTGCTCCGTATCATTTAATACTGTCGCTTCACGCCGAGCGAGGCGAGCGACGGCTGGCGCTTGTCAAGCGCGTTGTTGTTCCCTTCCACTCCTCACGATCGCGACCCTCTTCGGACAAGCCCGTGCTGCTCTCGGCTGATCTGCGATGACGACTAATGACGCACTAAGCAGAGAGAAGCCTGAGAGCGACCAGGCCCGTAAGAACCATGTGTAATCGTTTTGTCGCCCCGTAAGTCAACGCAATGTCTACAGTGGCGCACATTGGCAACTACGTAGCGATGTCAACGAGCGACTTGTCGGTGCGTACGCCACAACTGAACATGGTTTTATTCCGTGCTATGTTCACATATTGTCATTCTATTATGTGCAAGAGCACACAAAATTAACAAAAAACAAATTTCTTTCCTTCTCTGAAACATGATATTTAAAATTTACTCGTACAAAGATACCCGTGCACATGCATGTGATATATTTTTTAACCACACCATATGCAGACCATGCTACTGCATATGACAGTCCGCAGTCTGTGTAAAGTGGGACGGAAAAATATACACACAATTCTACATATTATACAATAAATACTGTGTAACACCTAAAGAATTCTTGTTTCTCCTATCTTCTAACTACAACCATCCCTAAACCTACAAAAAACTGACTGCAAAAGCAAAAACGTAATAAAACCATACGAACAAAAATACTTTGCGAACCATCGTTGACGAAACGCCGATAGATT
>QVOA01002010.1:0-44697 GCA_014825685.1 Pseudomyrmex cubaensis
ATACTTTGGAGCTTCTACTGTAAGGGTAGAATAACAAAATTTTAATAGTTTAAAAAATGTAATTGTTATTAAAAATTTCGCGAAAAAAAATCATTTTGCCGAGAATTCTTCGCTAAAAATATTCCAATTTAGCAAAGATTTAAACTAAAAAATAAAAATATAAACTAATTCGGATTGATTGCTCTCTCAGGCATCTTTCTGGTAGTAGATCGAGGCCCTATTTTACAGTATATAATTATTCTGATTGGCTACCTTCCTACTCCTTTTTATTAAGCTTTTGTGGAATATTACAGCATGACACATTGGCACTCCTGCTTCCGACGCACTTCAAGAGAATTCTACTTTAGGAGGGTGCTAGGTGGGGTGTGCTTGTAGGGTTAGAGTCGTGGTCGTGAGCTTTTGATTCGGATAGAGGTGTCTTGAAATACTTTTACCTAATATTATGGAGCCGTATGACGTGATTGTTAATCAGCCAGTTGTCATTGATAATGTAAGTATCCCGTCATTTGTTTTTGCATTTTATCAATAGAGAAAAAAAGAAGAAAAGATAGCAAGATGGAAAGAGCACGAGAGAGAGAGAGACAGAGAAACCGAGAAAAGAGAAAGAGTGATGTGTCAAACTTCATCGATCATTTCGATCTCAATGCATTATTCGAGAAACACTGTAAATAAAAAAACTCAATGTTTTCCTAACATTGATATTTATCTTTATATTGCGTTTTGATTGAGTATGAAAGACTGTTGGTTATTGACACAATTGGTAGTTTAGTCAATATTTTATCAGTATTTTGTAGATAAAATATTCTTTCTCTATTTAAAAAAGATTGAACAATACATTATTATGTACTGTATGCTTATATTTTTTATTCAGGGATCTGGTGTTATCAAGGCAGGGTTTGCAGGGGATCAAATACCAAAGTGTAGATTTCCAAATTAGTAAGTATCAAGAATAGAACAGAATGTAAATACTTTGTGAATTACTTGCAAGATAACATGTGTATCAGTATTACAAGTTCATGCAAATTCAGTTTAAATGTATTTTGTTTTAGCATTGGGAGGCCAAAACATGTACGTGTTATGGCTGGTGCATTGGAAGGAGATCTGTTTGTAGGTCCAATAGCAGAGGAACATCGTGGCCTTTTATCACTTCGATATCCAATGGAACATGGTGTAGTCACAGATTGGAATGACATGGAACGCATATGGTCCTATGTTTATAGTAAAGATCAACTAGCTACATTCAGTGAGGAACATCCTGTTCTACTTACAGAAGCACCTTTAAATCCCAGAAAGAATCGTGAGAAGGCAGCTGAAATATTTTTTGAAACATTTAATGTTCCAGCTTTATTTGTTTCAATGCAAGCTGTACTTAGCCTGTAAGTAAATTGTTTTTCTGTGATCAACAAGACACTTGTTATTGTTGAATTTTGAAGTTTAGGAAGATCTTAAAATTGTTTCTGTAATATGTTTCTTTTAACTCTCTACAATATTTATTACATTTCTTAATACAGATACGCAACAGGCCGAACTACGGGAGTGGTTCTAGATGCTGGTGATGGTGTCACACACGCTGTACCTATTTACGAAGGTTTCGCTATGCCTCACAGTATAATGCGTGTTGATATAGCAGGACGCGATGTAACGAGGCATCTTAGGTTACTTTTACGCAAAGAGGGTATTAATTTCAAGACTACGGCAGAATTCGAAATTGTCAGAATAATCAAAGAAAAGGGATGTTACCTCGCCAGCAATCCTCAAAAAGAAGAAACAATAGAAACAGAGAAATTTCAATATGTATTACCCGATGGCAGTCACTTGGAGGTAACAAAATAATTTAAACATTAATTGATAAAACAAACTTTTAAATAATGAACAATAATTGATCTCTTTATTTTATTCAATGTAGATCGGTCCGGCACGATTCAGAGCTCCTGAAGTGCTGTTTAGACCAGATCTAATAGGCGAAGAATGTGAAGGCCTTCATGAAGTATTAACATACTCTATCCAGAAGTCCGATTTGGATTTAAGAAAAGTTTTATTCCAAAATATCGTCCTCTCCGGAGGATCGACATTATTCCGCGTAAGTACACACGCTTATTACATTCTGTAGACAATTTAATCAATAAATAAAACTTTACATTTGTTTTTATTCAGGGTTTCGGTGATAGATTATTATCCGAGATTCGTAGAATGTCGCCAAAGGATATTAAAATAAGGGTAAGAAAAGAAAACCGAACTAAACGCGAAAACAAAAAGAAATTTGGACATATTTGTTATATTATCACGTTTGTTTCTGTCGTAACAGATATCCGCGCCCCAAGAACGATTATACAGTACTTGGATTGGTGGTTCTATTTTGGCTTCTTTAGACACGTTCAAAAAGATGTGGGTCAGTAAACGAGAGTTCGATGAAGACGGAATACGGGCTATTCATCGTAAAACATTTTGAATTTAATCGAGAACTTTTAATAAAATATTGTATCGAATTAATTTTAAACACAAAATAATGGCACATATACTCGGAACGAGAAAAAAAATGAAGCAGCTAACGTTCTTAATTGTTTTAAATAGTATTTTTCCGCTATCAGATCACTATTGTTTAATTTAAAAAAAAAAAAATAAATTATCATTACATACATTGAATTACATTTTTAAGAGTCGCAAATATAACGCAACAGCAGTCTTGATCACACTTATCACACTGCTTATGATACAATGTAACATTATTTTGATAAGTATATATATATATATATATATAGCAATATTGACACACAGTGATTTAGATATACATTGAATATTTCCATAAAAATTATATAACACAAAAAAAAGAAAAAAAAGAAAAGGAAAGCTAGCACAACATTCAAGACGCTTTAAAAATGTAAATAATGGTTTTTTGGAATCAAACGCATTAATGTGAGAAAATTGCTCTGAATTATCACACCTTTTAGACTTATTTATTTATTTATATTTACATATTTATCTTGTGCTCAGTCCTGTTACATGTAGTACAATAAAAAAGAAAAAAAAAACAAACTATGTTCGTTCAACGAGTAAACGTTCCATTTGATTTGCACACAAAATGAAAATGTTCTGTAATTTCCAATTTTTGTGGAATATTTATATAAAGTATATTTGTAAATATGTATGCATTTCGTAAAAAATAAATCAATGTAGTCTTTCCAAGTGCACATGGCTAAAGCCTGAAATATTAACGTTGTAGTAAAATTTTTAAACGTTGAGACATTTGTATTTTCTCTCGCACATTGTATAGCTAAGTTTTATATATGTACGAACGAGATTTTTTACTTTTTTACACGATATATATTTTAGTTGTGTATGACACAAAGAGATTGTACCACGTATAGCTTTCGAAATTTTTTATTTATCGCTGGATAATAAAAATATTATGTATCGAAACTATATTTTATATTAATAACGTGAATATATGTACATATAAGTTTTATTTTATTTGAAATTATAACTTTTATGTTAAAAAAAGTATGAGTCCTTGACTATATATATAATTTATTTATCACAGATTTCTATAGAAATCTGTGTTTATTTATATATACGACCGCAGCTTTGCACCTCGACCGCACGAGGTCTCCAATATCAGTCGGCGCGTCTAGTGTCACGTAGTGACGTACTGGCGAGTTTGTCACGTTGTTTCGTTTACTTAGGAATATAAACAAGTTCCACAGAAAAGCGTGCGCAATTATGGATACCAGTAGATATTATAAAACTTCATTTGAAGATTATTCTCCTTCAAATAGCCGCAATATAATTGATAATGACACGGTATGAGCGCATTTTGTATGATACATGCTAGAATTTTGTACATATATGTAAACTTTCATATATATATACTGTATATTTATTATTTTTATAAAAAGAGAAAGAGATGTGGATAAAAAAGAAAAATTTATTCTTTCAGATTCATGATACATTCAAGTCATCATTGACATCAGCAATTGAAAAGTTAATGAAAACATTGAAACAAAATAAGAAACTCTGGCTAACTAATGACTACTCAGTGTACACTGGAATAGCGGGAATTGCGTATCTCTATCATCAATATGGAAAATACGATGACAATTCTGAATATATTCAAGTACTTTCCCAAGAGTTCTGTGTACAATTTACCATTAATTAAATATATCATGTTATTCTTTCTTCTTTCATTCAGACAGCAACAGAATTATTGAGAAGATGCTGTGATAAGTTTACAAGCAGACACAAAATTACTCTTCTTACCGGAGTTGTAGGTCCGCTAGCATTGACAGCTGTGTTATTACATTCACAAGGCAAGGAGGCGGAAGCAAAACAATTAATTTCCAAGTATGTAAATTTGAAAGTGTTTATTTCTATCGCGAGAGAAAGAAATAAAAGTTTAGATTTTGATTCTAAAATGTTTCCAGACTGGTGTCTCTATCTTCTTATGTCTTGGAAGGACATGAATTACCTGACGAATTATTGTACGGGAGAGCCGGTTATCTTGCCGGCTTGCTCTATGTAAACGCTAATATATCTTCGACTCCTATAGAGGCGGATCTTATTAAAAAGGTAAAACACCTGATTATCCGCAACAGCTAAGATGTGATGGCAAAACTGTTACGCTTATCAAAATTATTCACAGGTTGTTTCTCGCATAATCAATTCCGGATCGTCGTACGCTTCGTCGAATCGTTGTAAGTCACCGCTCATGTTTTCCTGGCACGACAAAGAGTACATCGGTGCCGCTCACGGATTAGCGGGCATACTCTATCTGCTGTTGCAGGTACGTGTATTTTATTTATTTAGAAAATTACGTTGTTCCACAAATTGATTGGATATCAAGCGGTGTTTTCCTGTTTGTTTTCAGGCGCGACAGTATTTAACGCGAGAACAAATTGACGATTATGTGAAACCGTCGTTGTACTATCTGCAACAATTAAAATTTCCTTCTGGGAATTTTCCTTCTTCAATGGGAAATTCTTCGGATAAATTAGTACAGTGGTGTCACGGAGCACCCGGGATGCCTTCGTTGTTTTGTTTGGCTTTCAAGGTTTATATAAATTTTATGCAAAAAAAAAAAAACACCTTGATTTTTTTGTAAAATTCAAACAATTCACTTTTGTAATGTTATCGATGCAACAATCACAGGTATTTGAAGACAGTACATTTCTGGAGACCGCTGTAAGGTGCGGGGAAGTAATATGGGAAAGAGGAATATTGAGAAAAGGATATAGTCTTTGTCACGGTGTTGCTGGCAACGGTTATGCTTTCTTGCATTTATTTCAACAGACAAAGGTTTTTTTTTTTAGTTGTTTCTTAAGTGAATATTGCATAAAGTGAATGAATTTGTTCGCCACTTGAAAACACAACTGTTTTTTATTTCGATAATTTGAATTCGACAGGATATCAAATACTTATATCGAGCTTGCAAGTTTGGCGAGTGGTGTTTCGATTACGGCGCGCGCCAAGATCGAGACCCTGACAGGCCGTTTTCTTTATTTGAAGGTAAATCAATAAAATGTTGAAAGGATTAGAATACACACTCTCCTTTAATAATTTATACAATGCGCGGAACGCAATTGTTTCCACCAAAAAAGATGGTCTATAAACATTTTAAACAATTGAACACACAGCTGCGCGGCTGATGCATATTTTATGTTTCGTTTTTCTCTTTTCAGGTCTCGCTGGTGTAATATGTTTTTTGTTAGACTTGCAACAACCGCACGCGGCCAAGTTTCCCATGTACGACATTGAAAATTAATTATTCGAACAAAGCATAATAAGTTATTTAAATCTCTGCGGAAAAAAAAAAATGATGACAGAATGAAATAATAAAGACAAAAACCGATTTCAGGAACTTTATGTCAAATGCGAATACCATAACGCGAGTGAATGTGTGAGATGTGCAGAAAAATATCTCACACGTTCTCCTCCCGTTTCTACATGTATTTTTAACACATGTTCGTGTCACGTAATCGCGGATTCATGAAAAATTCCTGATTTCTTTCTGAATTCGAGCAATATTTCGCTCCGATTATCTTCTTTATTTTGAAATATTTCAAAGTTTTAAAAACTGACGAGACAAAATTTAGCACGAATTGCGCTTGACAAAAAGCGCGACTTCGTAGTCGCGTATCTCGCGGTCCATATTGTGCCACGGCACGGCGCGGAGTTGCGCAGGTATCTCGCAACTCTCTGATCCGCGGATCATCTCGCGGATCTCGCCGCATTCTTCCGCCGGCATCGTCGGTGTCTTCTTCGCAGTTGTCGTCGGTACCGCGTCACAGCCTCTCCGCGCAAGCTCCGTTCTTCCAGGGGCTATTGATCCGCGTGTTTCGGCCTGCGAACGGACGGTGGAGCAACCGCGAACACACAACCCGGGGCCGCAAGCCCGTAAATATTCGTTCGGCGCGTCGAGAAAAGACTCACGTGGATAAAAGCATCCTTTCTACGATTGAACGGTAACGGGTGCCGAGGATGGTCGGTGGAGTGACAGAGGACGGACCACTCATTCGACCTGTCGAGCCTGGTGAGTCATGTCAACCGACGACGACGTGTTCCGGACCTTCGTCATCGGGTGTTTCCTTCATTTCCCCGATGTGTTTTGCCCGTCGATTCCCTTTCGCATCTCCCGGATCACATTCGCGAATTCATCCACCCGTTCGCCGACGTGCGACAGTAGTTTTTAGCGAGTCATTCCGAGACACAGACAGCTGTTACCCTTTTACACCCCGATTATTACGCTGCATCACGTTCGGGTTCTGAAGAATTGCGCGACAATTTTTATTTCATCCCCTATTCGCGACTTAATTGAATTTATTGCGCGTCGCATTTCACGGCCGCATCGTATTTCGTGTATCGAACGGTGGACAACGTTCGATACACGTTTGCACGTTGGTAATTTTGCCATAGAAAGCGCTGGAAAGTCCAATGGAGTCCACATACCCTATTGACATATCGACTAGCCCAACTGCATGTAAATCCGCGAAGTCTAAAGCGGTGCATATGGGAAACACGCTGTGTCACGCGATGCGTTCGCGCGAGGAGCTTTTAGCTCCAGACAATTAACCGATACAATAAAATACTAATTAGAGGAAAATCGATGGAAAGAACGACGTAAAAGAGCGGAGATCACCGCGGAGATCGTTGCTCTTTCCGTTCTTTTCGCGATATATTGAGTTTCTTCATTAAGAAAATAGTTTCTT
Source organism: Pseudomyrmex cubaensis (assembly GCA_014825685.1). NCBI lineage: Eukaryota > Metazoa > Arthropoda > Insecta > Hymenoptera > Formicidae > Pseudomyrmex > Pseudomyrmex cubaensis. Next base: position 7,200 of record QVOA01002010.1, read on the forward strand.
TCTTGCATATCGACGCTCTTCGTCTCCTCATTATCGATGTATGTAATATGTAAATGTAGCGTGATGCGACGCTATATACGTCGCGATAGACGTCGCGTGCCATCGCGATTCGAGATCGAGAAAAGAAAACGTGTGATTTTCCAGTCTCGACGGCAACATTGGTGACGCTATGCATCGGCGCCGCTTTTCTGATATGCGCTGTCGCGATGACCTGGTGGCTCTGCCGACGACGTCGCGAGCACACCAAATTGAATTCGGACAAGTCCCTGGCGTTTAGACCGCCCCATCGGAAGCCGACGGCGGTCAAGAGTCCCGGTAGCACGAGCCATTATCTGAAGAAGAGCCCGTCGCCGACGGGGCCGGCCAAGAGCCCGCCCGGTTCCGGCGGTCAAACACCGAGCCCGACCGGATCCCAGTCTTCGAACCCCGCGTCTCAACCGAGAACTCCGCAGAGCGCAAGTAATATCTAACACGATGTATAGTAAAAATACTGATGATGTAAATGCTAAAATATTGTCAGACGATTGCGCTGTTATCGAATACAAGCGAATATTTTTTATACATTTTTTTCAGCGCGTAAATTTCAATATATCCTAAACCGAAGTTTAATTTCTGTTGATGCCAAGCGGATCTTCGCGTTTTACAATCGTGCGTGTCTCATTTTTGCGATGATGTCACGTAGGTACACCGGTACAGACACCGCCGGTCGAGGTGACCGTGAGCATCGAGAACGAACGCGACAAAGCCGAGTTGGAAAACAACGAGAAGGTCGAGCGGGAGAAGAGTCAGACGGCGGAAAAGGACAAGGACAATTTGGGCCAGCTGGTCTTCAAACTGCGATACCGGAGCGAGCAGAACGCGCTGGCGGTGACGGTGGTGAAGTGCAAGGGATTGCCTGCGAGAGGCCAGCAGAACGCGACCAGCGATCCCTACGTGAAACTGCAACTGTTGCCGGACAAACAGCATCACGTGAAGACTCGGGTTCTTCGCAACACCAGAGATCCGGTGTACGACGAGGATTTCACGTTCTTCGGCATCTCACAGAGTCAACTTCAGGTACGGACTTCGCATCTCTGCCTCTTTTATTAATATTGAAATAATTTGCAGTCGAATGTCTTCTTTTTCCTTCGAACGAATGTTACCCGTCGACGTGTTTGTGATTTCAGAAAATTAGTTTACATTTCATTGTGCTGAGCTTCGACAGATACTCACGCGATGATATTATCGGAGAATTGACGTGCGCTCTGTCGTCGGTGCCTGGTTTAGAAGACGCGGATAACCAGGAGATATCTCTGTGTCGGAAAATATGTCCCCGCAGTTTGAAGGTAGATATTCTGGAGACGCTCTCAAACTAATATCCGGTGTTATCTATAATTTCCTCGTTCTTCTTATTTTTACCTTGTTAGATACAGTCGCAAGGGAGAGGGGAATTGTTGGTTTCTCTTTGCTGGCAACCGGTCACGAGCCGACTGACGGTGGTTGTGTTGAAAGCGCGAAATCTGCCGAAAATGGACGTGACGGGTCTCGCCGATCCATACGTGAAGATCTACCTTCTGTACAATCAGCAACGTATCGCCAAGAAGAAGACACACGTGAAGAAACGTACGCTCAGTCCGGTATTCAATGAATCCTTTGTCTTCGACATACCGAACGGTTCGGACGGGCTCAACAACGTCAGTCTCGAGTTTATGCTGCTCGACTGGGATCGAGTCACGAAGAACGAGGTAAATTTTCATTTTTTTTTAAACAGCAACACAGTCCTTTAACGGTAGATACAAATGAAACGCGAACATTCGCGTCTCGTTTGCAGGTGATCGGACGACTAGAGTTTGGCGGACCAAAGTGTCAGGGTTCAGCTGTCAACCATTGGAAAGAGGTGTGCAGCTCGCCACGACGACAGATAGCCGATTGGCATAAGTTGCGGGAATAAACGGTGTTTCCGGCGACATATACATATATCAGAATTCCTGTTTCCGATTTCCTTAGAAATTCCATATCCACCTACGCCGTGAGATCACTCTTGAGACCTTGCGACAAGGTAGGAGGTATCCGTTTTGCAAAGCTAATATATATATATATATATATATATATCATACATATACTGTGTATAATATATATATAATATACACACATACTCCCACACGATCGAATCGAATCGATGTATATTAGACTCGGAACACTAATAGCTTGTCCACCCATGATCGCTGTCATCGCGTGCAAGAGACATCGCATTTCTTATCAAGAAAAAATATGAAAGAGAAGAACAAAAGATCCGTAGTTCTATTATTTTTCCGAACAGAACTTAGACATTTTTCATTTGGGCTGGTCGATTTTCAATTGTGGAAATGTTTTTCTTTATTTTTTTACGGTTTAATTATCTATTTTTAAATTAATGAGCGCTTTACTTTTAGGCGCATATTTGAGATTAATAACGTAATTAGGAAACACACGATTTAAACAAATGCGTAAAAGTTTACGTCTTTTCCGTTCGGTTTGTTTTTTGTTTTCTCTTTGATCGTCACAAGACGCAATGGCACGCGATTCCGGGACGACAGCCTTGTAGGATGCTTTACGATATAAACGATAGACATTAAGAATTTCTGACCAGTTGGAGACGAGAAGAGAAGAACAGACGTCGATGCGCACGAAGTAAAATCGACACTCTTTTCGAATGTTAAAGTAGAACATTGTCTCGTACGTAGGTGCAAAAATAAAGTATAAAACCATACTTTTACCTCTTACGTAGCGCGCGAATTCGGTTGTACATCATCTCTCTCAGTGCACTAGTGTACATTGAAAAAAAAAAAAAAACAGACAACGTCACAGTTTCACAGTAAAGTGATAAAATAATCGTAAACGGAGCAGCAGTCGGCTCACTGATCGAATGCTCAGCGCTTTGTTGTATCTTAGATTGTTAGACAACAGATTTTACGATAGACGTTTTTTAGCGACGTAGAGTTGACACGCACTTTCCGTTTCTGAGAGCACCTTGTAATTGTAAAAATTATTGTTACGTACGATACGACCTTCAGAGTGTAACATAAGCGTGCAACATTTAATTGAATCCGCTTTACATTATTTATTCTCTGATTTATTTATTTATACCAAGCATGTTAAAACCGCGGTGGTGCGGTGGCGTTGATAAAACAAATCTTCGGCTCATAAAATAAACGTTAAAACAAATTTAAGATATCCTCTTCCGCTTTATCCGCGAGCACAACAAAAACCAATGCTGGAAAAACTTCTAAAATAAAACAAAAACAAACTTCTATACATTGTAAATTGTATAGAAATTTGTGCGATTACAACAAGACATTGATATGTTTTCTTTTACACGAGAGTTTTGTGCTTTTCTCCCTCTCGATCATCGCGAGTCTTCATGTGAGAAATGAAATGAAGAACGAGGATTGCAACGACAATTTGTTATGTCCGTTTCGATTGAATTAACGTGCGTGCTGTTGCATTTTTCACGTTGTGTGCAACACGCAACTGTCGCGCAACACGATTTAGAAACTTGAAATTGTGATCGGCGAATTTTGAAAGGAAACTTCGGAGACTCGAAGATTTCGTTGATGATCTCTTCTAGAGCCTTACAACTCTCATCACGAAGCGATATAATAATCGAACAAAAAAACAATCTGTGCTGTTGCTTTTTAACGAGTAGCTGGATTACGAATAGGAGTCGTTTCCCAATTCGTATTGCAATTGTATATATGTAACTGATAAAAAAGAAAGAAAGAAGAGTGAGGAACTGGCGATTTTATGCGTTACTTGCAATATATATATCAGCAAGGACAACCGAGATATATATCTAAATAATTGAAAAATGAGAAAAAACTAATTGCGCGGAAAGAGAAGAAAAATGTAACACAAGTATCAGAACGAAGATACGGGAAAAACGGGAGGATTAAACGAATGAAATCTAGAAATCGTGTCTAGATATAATATATAAAAACCGCGATCGAAAGTATATATATGACAGAAAAGTCGCAATATATCACACAAAGACTTAAAGGATACACCGAATATAATAAAAATTTCACGTTACGTGGTTTTAAAAATAGCAGACGCGAGAGAAACACACACGTGTATTGCCGGATCTTATCCACGGCAAGGTAAACGTATTACACAAAAGTTACACACACACACACATACACGAGAGAGAGCGCAACACGCGTCTACGATATAATTATTTAATTGCTATACAATTATAAATACAACTATATGTATATACACACACACACACACATACAAGAAAAAAAAGTATAATAAGTAGTTCTAGCGATACACAATTAATGTACACCTTGTACGTCTGTCGTTCTCTCCTTAAAAACCCTTGAAAGCTGAAACGAACGATTTGCTTCTGTAAAATCGTTTTGCAAGCGCACGAGAAAAATGTCAATATGCATCAGCCTCGAGACTATAACATACGTATGCGTACGTGTAAGACGATTGTTGTGCGAAGAAATGCCGCAGGATCGACAGACACTTTGTAACATAAATGATTGTCGGATTTACGAGATATGTTTTTCGAGAATCATTTCTCCGTTAATTTGTTCATTCGAATATATAAAATTATTCTCGGTTCTTTTTTACACGTTCTACGTACGTTTTCTTTCCCGTTTTCGTTGTTCAAACAAGAGAACACAATTGTACATTGTAACAAAATCATCCTAATTTGTTTTCAAAGATTTCTGACTGCGCGCGATACATAATATAGTTCTGCGATTGCGAACAAAAGTCATGCGAATAAATTTTTACTTTGCTAGCGCTTCGCAAAGAGATCTATTATATATATACATAGAATTAAATATAAAAAATAAAAATTAATTTCGTCGAGAAAATTGTAATCTCATGAGCGTGAAATACGCAAAAGAATCTTTTATATGACCAAGTAATTAAGTGGGATACATAAAGCTTCGTTAGTTTTTGGAAAACGCAATGATTTTAAGTAATTAATCAGTTGATTAATTCCATACATACCCGCTTGTGTGCGTGCATGTGTGTATGTGCGTGCGTGCGTGCAAATGTGCGCGTGTATGTGTACATTTATGGGGGTACACCTATGTTCAAAATGTAAGTTTAATTTTGCGTTTGGATTAAACAAATTGTCGTTTTTTAAGCATTCATAAGTATTTTATAGACTAAAGGATGTGGCGTATAGAAAGTACTGTTCGTTAAAGCAGATTTTAGGGCTGTGTGTGGTCAATAAATAAAAAAATATTAAACAACTTTACATATATACCATATATATATGTCTATAACATATATGTATGTGCATATGTGATTGCTCCAAACACATCAGAGTGAACTCTAACATCGACTTTATCACCCAAGTAGAAACTTTTTATTGTAACAATCGTATATCGATTATATAAATTATTTCTCTTATGATGACACAACGCTGTAAAACGATGGAAAACAATGTGTGATGAGTTATTAAAATAATTACAAAACTCTGCTCTCTTTATTTGTTATCAAGAAATCGTCTCAGAAGAAATTCTTTCATAAAGCTTACACGTAGAAAAGAAAAATGCTCCATCGGGAATGATTAAATTACTTGTTCAGGCACACCGTTTGTTATTAATTTTGCAAAAAACGCTGCAAAATTGTAAGTTAGCGAAGCTCAAAAATGCGATATGTAATATTTGTTCGTCTTCAACGATCTTCGTGAATTCGCAATGCTCGCGTTTCGCGTCTATTAATATTATTATAATGTTTCACACGCACGTTTCGGATAAATACATACAATTCATATGTTACATTTATACAGACCTGAATATATATATATATATGTATATATATATAAATATACAACGTGCTATGTTTTTATAAATATAAATATTTGTACATTATCACCGCCCCGTATGGCGTACATACAAACGATCGCGTTCACAACTGCGACGGATATATAAAAATTTCCTTTGTCTTTTTATCGGAAAAAAAATAAATGCCAATTGCACATATATGTTGCTTTGCGATCTCTGCAAATCAATAACGCTTTCTTTCTCTCTCAAGAAAAAATTATTTATCGGCAGTTTTCGATTGCGACTAATTAATGTGTGCCCACTTTTAATATAAATAACGACATGTAATTATGTGTTAATCGAAGTTTCTTACGCAACACGTGTACGTAACATAAAAGCGTTAGGAGTTATGCATAAGTTACTCACCTATGTAGTCTTATCTCTATTATATACATTAAGTAATTAAAAACTCGAAACGAAATGACACAGTCGCCAGCTTGGAATTGGAAAGAACAATTATCAGATCATTTAAATCATCTGACACACGTACATTAACAACGGCAGGGCTAGATTGTCCACTTGATTTGTGCGTCCTTCGATCACCGAGATCGCTACAACCGCCAAAACGCTTCTCAGCAACAACCAGTAATCGTCCACGAAACCTGATGAGATATAAAATACGTGAAAATAAGTAAAGTGTTCTTGGTAAAAAACACAAGAAAAAAGATGTTGCGAAGATGAAATCTACCGCTAAACGTTAGACCGAGTATTATGCAAATTTGACAAAGTATGCATGCGACGGTGCCTTCGACAGTTTTCTCCGTGTCGTGCCACTTGTGCGAACCCCATTTGCCACCAACAAAGCTTGCGGCGGTATCGCCGATTCCTACCGTTAACACGCCACTGAGCAATACCAGTAGTGGCAAGTTACTACTTGGCATCCAAAGAGGAAACGACAGACCGCACATCAAGTACAAAGGTGTTAACGAGAGCAACGAATCTTTCTCGTCGGCAAATACTGTAAATCCTTGCTGCAAGACTTCCCCCAGCGGCGGAATTTTCAATACTCTCAGTATCTGAAGTTCAAAACAATTTGATCAGGTTGACAATATATAGAAGAGAAAGTCATATTTGTTATTACTGTAGTAAATGATTGTTTTTCAAGTACCTCAATAGCGGCAAACAGCGCCAGTATCAAACCACTGGCAAGGTACAACAGCGAAGAATCGTATATAATACCAGGTACGTAGACAAATGTGGCTAGCACATGAAAAATCTTTCTGATCGAGCTTGTAGCTTGGGAGTTTGATAATATTTGATACGCTAATACGAAGACGCATGATAAAAGACATATCGCCCAGTAAATAACTACGGCGATCTGCAACAATCAGAAACAAGATGATCAGAAATAAGTGATTTGTACGACGAGACGTTAATCCGATGACTTACCCTCTTGCGTGTATTAAAAACAAAAGAGAGCATCCATATTATTGGGTTTTGGTCAAGAATAACGTAAAGTATCGGAAGAGTTATGAAGCACAGGAGACTGATGATCATAAAATAAAAATATCTCGTGCTACGTAGGATGGGAAAATATCTACACAGAACGCACACCCATATTACATACAATATTCCAACCTGCAATAACATGTTAAAGGATATAATACGGATGGTGAGCAACAGCGTGACGGCTAAGTTTGCTAGTTGTTGCTACCTGTAGGAACACCGTGCTGATGTCATTTACGTGTATCGGAGGTAAATGATATCGCAGGGGTAAGTTGGTAACAGCCGACATCAAAAACAGGGTAAAACTATGCATAACCGCTGTTGCTTCCCCCATTGTAAAGCAGTTCGGAAGAGCTGACATTAGTTGCAGGACGCCCCATGTGCCCAAACTCGCCACAGTTAGGCCCCATGTGACACTCGTTAACAATCCTGTTCTTATTTAATTGATGTAAGAATGTAACAGTAATTCAACAGCCAGTTGAGTATCTCGTAATCATCAACAAGTGTCAATCAAACATGCCGTTTACATCAGTGAAAATAACTCGTGTAAGATCTTGTACGTTAATTAGGAAAACCAATTCTTTTATTGCGGATTGAAAACATACCTTTGTTGGCTGCAAGTAGAAACAGCATGGACGTTACAATTGCGGGCAGAAAATATATAGCGTGAAAGTCTTTTGCTGTGACTTCCTGCATTGAAAGTCGTACGTAAAGGCACAAAGAACAGAGAACAAGACCAAACCCTGTGGTTCCCACTAACAGACATATTTCAGAATAGCTGTTTTGTTCCCTCAATATCGTAATTGCTGCGCTCAGACCGACCAGAGTACCTAGCCATAATCCACTGCTCGCGTTTGACCTGAAAAATAATGTTTTTATATTATTTATAAAACTAACCTTCCAAGAATCTCATTGTCCTTGTGATTTTTATGTAACTAACGAATGTCATTAACATATCACAAGCGTACATCGCGCACACAAAGTTGAAGCAGTAACGAGCAACGAGCGTGTCGCTGTAAATGTTTTGCAATGCAAATCTAACGCAATAACAATGGGATTCGAGGTTAACTCGTTCTTAAAAATAAACAAATTCTTGAAATGTCTTAAATCGAAAAATACATACCGGTGTTGTATACCGTTTCGTTTGACATTTTGCAATATCCTATCCTCGAAATTTCTGTACTGCGCAAATAACATCCTTGTTTTCCGTCCGTCGACTGAGTGAGAGATCGTGTTTCACAGAATCTAATACGCCTCCCAACGTCATCGCACTTGGACGCACTTTAAACTTAGACGATTACATACATTATACAATCGACGCAAGCAAAACCGCCGCGGGCAAATCGCGTCGTTATCTCTTGTCGGACGATAAAAAAGCGTATAAGAAAATGTTTAAAAAAGAAAACATTTAATAAAAACAAAAATGTTTCAAGGTGTATTTTTTCAAAAAATCATTTAACCGATAAAACAATTAATGAAATATAGAATATATATATTCTATTGGAATAATATGGCATACAGTTGCTTTGTTGTATATCGTTACGTGTAACATTTTATTTTTGTAACATTTTGTACTCATAGGTAGATATTGTGTTACACCATGATTCTAACGTCCACCTATGTTTAATTCATTAAATATAAATATTTTTTTCACAAGTTAAAATAATTCATTAGTATTTCATTTATTTTATAATTTTATTTATATAATTTATGTATATTTCTATTTTGCTATGCTTATTTGAATGTTTCATTAGACAGACATACGTGTGTGACTGTCTAAATAAGTATTTAGGCCCTATGATATTCAGCAAATGCTATCATCAAGCCTTTTAAATACATAATTAGACTTTATGACGTTTAGTAAACGCTATCAAGCCATTAGTTGATGAATCATGACTTGTAATAGTTTCTGCACTTGTCAGCTCCGGTTCGATGGCCTTAGCTAACTGTTTTCCCAATTCCACCCTGTATTATAAACAAGAAGCATCAAATGTTTGACATTAAATAAACTTTGCGATTTTTATTCATTGACGCGAAAAAAAATCAATAACTTATACGTAGAATAATGTAATGCTTCCTTACCCCCATTGATCATAGGAATTGATATCCCAGATCATGCCCTGTACAAAGATTTTGTGTTCATACATTGCTGAAAAAAAAAAAATGATTGTAATTTTATTCTTTCTGTAAAAAACCAGAATGAACGCGACGATATATTTACCGATCAAAGCACCAAGAACAAATGGCGTTAATTTTTTTACTACAATGCTATTTGTTGGTCTGTTTCCTTCAAACATCTTATGCGGCAACAACAAATCCACTTTATCGGCGCTCAATCCCGACTTTTGCAACTCGGCACGAGCCTCGTTCTCATTTTTGCCTTTCATCAAAGCCTCGGTTTGTGCCAAGAAGTTGGCCAGCAAAATTGTATGATGGTTACCAATCTGCAACAAACAAATAAACATATTTCATTCAATTAATAATAGATATAACTATGACAAACCTAATTTACCTGATTCTGAGATTGAACAGGGATTATAAAATCTGCTGGCACGATTCTCGTGCCTTGATGCAATAACTGATAAAATGCATGCTGTCCATTGGTACCCGGTTCTCCCCAAACAATCGGTCCTACGAATGTACATGTGTGTGTGTGTTACATGGAAATTTATATCTTATACATATCATAAAACATACCGGTGGGATAGTTCACAGTTTTTCCCGAACGAGTAACGTATTTCCCGTTGCTTTCCATGTCGCCTTGCTGGAAATAAGCTGCAAATCTATGCAGGTACTGATCGTACGGTAACAGTGCGTGCGTTTCAGCCCTGTAAAAGTTATGATACCACACGCCAAGCAAGGCCAGTATAACAGGAGCCTAAAAAAATTGGGGTAAGTCATCATAAGTTTAATTAATTGCTACTAAAAATTACTACTCATGTGTTTACTTGACAAATTTACATTTTGCTCCAACGGTGCTGTGGAGAAATGTTGATCCATAAAGTGAGCCCCGCTCAACAGCTTTTCAAAATTATCGAACCCGATAGATAAGCAAATTGACAAACCAATAGCCGACCACAGCGAGTAACGTCCGCCAACCCAGTCCCAGAATCCGAACATGTTCTTAACGTCAATGCCGAATTCTTTGACTTTTTGTTCATTAGTAGATAACGCTACAAAATGACGCGCCACCGCAGCTTCCTAACAATTTTATATCATCAGAAAAATATATTCAAAAATCTTTTATTACTGTTGTAATTTTTAATTCACACGCTTACATTTTTTAATGCATTCAACAGCCATTGCTTGGCAGTGGTTGCGTTAGTTATAGTTTCTTGCGTGGTAAACGTTTTGGAAGCTATTATAAACAAAGTTGTCTCCGGACTTAATTTCTTCAGAGTTTCGGCTATGTGAGTACCATCTATATTGCTAACGAAATGAACTTTCGGTCCGATGCTATATGCTTTCAAAGCTTCGGTTACCATAAGTGGACCCTAAAGAATATCAAATCTTTCACAAATGCAACAGAGTCACGGAGTTACCGAAACTTGCGTGTAAAAATTACCAGATCAGAACCACCAATTCCAATATTGACGACATCTTCGATAGGTTTGCCGGTAAATCCTTTCCATTCTTTTGTCAATACCTGCGTACAAATATAAATCGTGAACGAGAAGTTACATAATTAAAACAAACGAGAAACTCACTTCGTTTGTAAAACTCTTCATGTGTTCTAACACAGCATTAACGTCCAGCATCACGTCCTTTCCATCCAGCAATATTGGCTTGTTACTTCTGTTGCGCAAAGCAATGTGCAGAACCGCTCTGTTCTCTGTGAAATTGATCTTTTCAGCATTGAACATAGCATCTCTCGCGGCTTCTATCTCTCGTGCACGAGCCTACAGAATGTAATTATTTCATCATCATTCAAAATTCAAAATTATTAAGAAAATTAAGTAATTCTATTTCATACCAAATTAAACAACAAGTCGAGCACATCCTTGTTGATCTTGTTCTTGGAATAATCTAACAATATCGGTCCGTCTTGCGGAGTGGCAAGTTCCAAGCTGTTCAACAGAACACCATAAAATTTTAAATACGGCTAACATTTTCTTGCAAATTTATACAGTTTGTAAGAATATCTTTTTATAAAATATACAAGTTCTATGCGTACAATTTCTCTACCGGAATTGCAAATGCAACTAAAATATCTTTTATGGAATAAATTCTTCGGGTCATGGATTAAAGAACTTTCAAAGGTCGCTGCAAGGTCACGATTAGGAGGTCGATTAGAGATGTACCTAAATTTCTCGAAACGTTTGGGATCCTCCTGGAACATACTGTAAATGTTGATCTTCGAGCCATTGCTGTCGAAGTATTTCTGCAGCTGATTCCACGCGGGTTCAGTCAACAAATCTGTTCTGGCCTTCATCTCCTCGATTTGAGCGAACGCGCGTGATCCTTGTTAGACCAAAGTCTGACACACACTAATGTCACCAGTCACGTTTCGTGCGTGTACAGATGGTCCGACCGTGCCTGGTTCCGCATGAAGTTAAATAGTAGAGACAAGACACAACAGATGGCAACTGTTGAATGTTTTCGTTCGACTGTCAAGCGCTTCGTTACTTTCTGACGTGGGCTCAAACGAGATTGGTCAATTCTGCCGAACGACCTATGCGATTGGTCACTTCCCCGGAACAATCAATCGATGAAGTCAATCGCTACCTTACCAGACGGCCTCTAGCGGCCAGTTTTACCAACTTCGGTTAACTCAGGAAACACAGAGCGCGGCATTCTTCCGGTACGTTATTGTCAGCAACGGCATTTACATACCGCGGATCTCTCCGGTTCGGCGTTTTATATTTTAATAACGGTATGTACGGTAAGATTGTTTATTTGGCATTACTTTCTTTCGATTTTCTTTCTGGCAAAGAAGATCTATACGATTTTTGCGTAAAAAATGCAAAGTAAGATTCTTTTCTGACACAAAAGAGACGTGCGGTCCTTCGCGGCACACTTCATAGTGATGCACGAGTAGAAGGACCGAGATTATGAGAGGAAGAGAAAGAAGATTAACTCGGTGTCCCGGTCGTCGTTGCGACGTTCGCGAATGATACCTGGAGTTTACGGTGATTCTTTATATACGATAACGGCGTATGTATTCGCGCGCTTTTTATCTCATACATAATATATATGTTACATATGCGTCAAGTTTCTGACGCTAGCGAATGTATTTGCACACATCAGGCAAGTTGTGCAGATTGCGTTTTTGCAAAATAACGTTGATCTCACATTGGCTTCCTTGTTTGAAATCGGATAAAAAAGAACGACATATCTCCCAATAATTTTGCAGCATTGTTTGAATAAATTGCGTTAATTGCAGAAAACATCTGCGACGTCCTCAGCATCGCTGCAGAAATAATGTGCTCGAGAGCGGACAAATATTGTGGAGAAGTCTCTCAGGAACATCGCATGCAGTATTTCAATCTTGCGAAGTAACATTCCCGCAATGTTCGGGCAATATTTCGTGGAAATATCAATAGAACGTAAGTACATTTGACAAACAACACGTGTTTGGAGTCCCGCGAAAAGCGTGCGGCGCGTGTGCCGCGCTCGCAACACATATGTATACATATTTCATATGCGTGCATACACGCACATGCATATTCATGCGCGCGTGTAGCGAGGATAAATACTCATGTACGCGTCGGAGAGGAGAAAACGAATTCTGCGCGAGTTCGAATCTAAAAGTCCCACTCTTTTAAAAATCTTGATCTTCTGTCGTCGGATCTCGTTTTGTGTTTACGCTACGCACGCGTATTTATATGTATGTGTGTGTGTGTGAGCGCAGTTAGAGGATAAGCGAGAGAGAAAGAGAGGAGCGAAAAAAGAGGAAGAAAAAGAATTTGTCCCGCTCACGTATGGGGGCAGAAACTTTGCCGAGCAAAAGTGTGAGAGACAGAGAGAGAGAGAGAGAGAGAAGTCCGGGAATAAGATGGAGACAGATACAGTGGAAAACAGACCACACGCGGATTGTCATCCGTGAAAACGTTGCGGAAGAATGCGTGAAAACAGTGTATGTATAGACATCGCGGGGGTCTCGTCGTTGTAGCGTCTGTTTCTACACATTGAAAGAGAGCAAGTGAGAGAAAGAACATATATTCACACCGAGCGCTTGCGTGTGTTCGCACATCGGTGAATGGTGTAGGTATCTTCTTCCAAGTTATCAGAAATCGCAGTAATCATCATCATCATTATCGTTATCGACTGTTCTCCCGCAGGGCGGCAAGAAATATGCACGCTCCTGCGAGCGTCCGTTGTTTGTTGTGGTCGTCGTCTCGTTCACGGTGGCTCGTTGTCGCCGCCACCGCCGTCGCCACCGCCGCCGCCGCCACCGCCGCCGCCGCCGTCGCCACGATCGATACGCCATTGCGTCGCGACGTGCCGACGAGTAAATCGCTCGTTTGACGATGCCAGTCGCGCTGGCGTGTTCGTGCTCCAGTGATGCGATAATCTTTCGGAGGCCGGACGTTGTTCTCGTTGACGAGAAGACTGTGCCGTGACGGTGGTTTCGGCGTCCACCTGATTGTTGACAACGACGAGGACGAGGTGCGCGCGGTTGGACACAACCTGCTGCGTGTTGACGGCGACGGCGACGTCGTCGACAGTCGACGGCAATAACATGCGCCGTCCGTGACAACAGTGCGCCGTGGCGAAGTGACGGATAGGATGGATAAATAGAAACACGCACGCGCGTATGTGTGTGTGTGTGTGCATGTGTGTGCGTGCATGTGTGTTGGCGCATCGCACACAACGTGAGTAAACGTGCAATGAGTACGAAGGATAAATAGATTGGACACATGTGTCACATATTCGGGATTGGCGCTTCGATTGGAGGTTTGTACGACTCAGCTCGGGGTCCGTTATGGATCATCGGCCTGCTGCTATATCCGTGACCGCTGCGCGACTCGAGTCCACTGTTTTCGTCGCGCATCGAATTTGCGGCTATACGTGAACACATCGCGCTGAAAGCCGTCGTCGTCGCTGCGGTAGGACGAGAGAAAGAAGAAGGAGGTGGCAAGAGAAACGGCGAGACCCGGGGGAGCGAGAGGGGAGAGATAGGAGAGTAGGTAGAGGAATCGGAGGGAACTTGACTGCGAGGCGGAGGAGGAGAAGGAGGAGGTGGCGGCTCTCTCGTTTGAGGAGACTCGGAACGGAGGACAGGACAGTGCGTGCGGATCTCGGCGTAAACGCGATTTTTTTTCTACCGCGAAAGCGCAAGAGAGGCAGAGCGAGGAATTCGCGAACAAAGAACAGAAGAGGGAAGGAGAAGAGAGAAGACACGGGGAGACAGCGAGGAGAGAGAGAAAGAAGAGGGGCTTTATCATGTTGTGTGTCGAAGTGGTGGCGTCGCGACGGATTGCGAATTGCGGCGGTAGTCGCATCGTTGTCTTCGTCAGCGGCGTATGGCAGCGGCGGGAGGGACGAATATAGGGAGGAAGGAAGGACGCGGCAAACGTTAACTCTCTCGCGGGAGAGAGAGAAAGAGAGAGAGCGTAGCGACGAAGAAAGGAAAGAGCGCGAGGAACAGAGAGAAGGAAAGAGAGACAAAAAACGCGACCCTTTGGGGGTTGGAGCGAGAAGCCCGCCGTTTTTTTTTTTTTTTTGGCACAACAGAGAGATGGATTTGCCTCGCGATTCAGCATGGTGCGTTAATGCGCGGGAGCGTGGTGGAGACGACGAGAAGAACCGCGTCGCAACAGCGAGATTCGCGACGACAATACACCGGGGTCAAGTGACATGGAAATGGGATCGCGAGGAAGCCCACGTGTGCCAGTTGTTCTAGTGTCCGTGTCCTGCTCCGGCGTTCGCGACATAAATAATAAAGAAAAACGCGAACGTGAACAGTGTCGAAGGATATAAATACCGTGAGTGTATGTTTGTGTGTGTGCGTGCGCGCAGCGCAATATCAAGGAACGTAAAATACTTGTCATACCCGAGTACCGAGGGTGTACATATACGTTTAAACTGGCTCTCAGTTTGTTTGTTCTCATCATTGATGACGTTCGAAATACACGTGCAGTAATAATCACAACAACAACAACAACAACAATAATACTAATAATGGCGAAACTATTACCTGTTAACACTGCCACCAGTCAGTCATACAGTCCGCAATTAAAGTTAAAGAATGTGCTCGACACTTATCAGCTGTCAGCTGTGAAGAGTTTGCAGGGTCCCAGCTCCGCTCTGCGTGACTGCAAATCGGTTCTGCTGCACGAACAGCAGTCAGCGACTCCGTGCTTTTCGCCGCCGGCGAGCCGTCCGACGGTTACTTGCGGTTTGGAGTCACCCGGCGAGCCAAAGGATATTGTCGTCGAGAAGGAGGGCCGCGAGACATCGACGCGTCCATTGACGCCTGTTACAAAAGCGCCCTGTTCGCTTGAGGACTCGGACGAGGATCGTCCCGCGACGGAGCGTCTGAAGAGCGCGTGCGAGAAGCGCGAGCTCGAGTTTCAGATACCGATACTGACTGCGCCCGATCAGAGCCGTTCCGAGAGACGCGAGACCGTTCTCGAGGGCGAGAGGATCTCGTGCTTTGAAGTCGGCGGCGAGAAGAGGTTATGTTTACCACAGATCTTGAACACCGTGCTACAGCATTTTACTCTCCAGCAGATCAATCAGGTGTGCGACGAGCTGCAGATCTATTGTTCGCGCTGCACGCCCGATCAGCTAGAGGGCCTGAAACAGTCTGGCATTCTGCCGCACAACGCACCGTCCTGCGGTCTCATCACTCAGACCGACGCCGAAAGGCTCGTCAGTGCTTTGCTCTTACGGACAGATTCGTGCAAGTCTTCCCAGATCGATCAGGTGCAGGATTGTCTCGACAAGAAGATGTGCGGCAAGACTGAGGACGAGGAAGAGGCTATCGTTAAGTTTAAGGTGTACCACGAGTGTTTTGGCAAGTGCAAGGGCATCTTCGACGCGGAGCTGTTCGCAACGGATGACTCGCCGTGCATCGAGTGTCTGGAATGCGGCTATCAGTTCTCTCCTCAGCGTTTCGTGAGACACGCTCACAGATCCTTGGAAAATCGTACCTGCCACTGGGGTTTTGATTCGGCGAATTGGCGGTCTTATCTGTTGCTCTGTCGCGATCAGCAGCACTACAACAAGTCGCTCGTTCTTTTTCGTGAGCTGAAAGACAGGCCTCTCTCGTCAAACACCAAACGAAAGCTAGAGGTATGTTACTATTTGAACACTATCCTTTTAATCAAGTGAGATTTATTGTTTTGTTTATATTTGCGAAAAATACAATACTTTTTTCAGCTACGAAACGAGTACGAAAGATTAGTCAAACGCACAAAGAAAGATCCAGGAAAGGATGACTGTGCTGGAATCTACAATGCCAACGGATTGGGAATGTACCATCATATGTCCCAAATGTCCGCGACCGATCCGTATTTTCAGTGGGCGGTTATCGAGTTAGCCAGAGGTGCATCTGCCTTTCGGCCTTGGAACGGCAATTGCAAGCTCAGAGCCAAGTAAGTGTCATAACTGATTATTTAGAAATGTTCGTGCATTTTACGCACCTAAATTGACAAGTTCAAGTCTGTAGCCGCTAAAATGAGTCAGCAACATATCGATATGTTTATTCTCGTTTGCTGATTCACTTTAGCGGCTACAGAACTTGTCAATTTAGATGCATACTTGTTTATTTGTACCTTTATATCTTTCTGTTATAATGGCGATTTCTACTATCCTGTAAATTTTCACATACACAGTTGCTGAGGATGATCAAAAATAAACTGATCGAAACGTCCAATATACACTACATATAAATCATTATTTTTTATTCCACTATCACCCTAAACTTAATGCTCATTGGGTTTACTCTCTTAGTTATTTACATACACTTCGACCCGAATTGGCCTTTTACCTGTGCTCGCAAAAATATTGTTTGAATTTTATGAAATCAGTGTTCTACTACAACTTGATTACGATTATTTTGTTAACGCCTTTGTTTACAGCTCATCGTTGGCGCCTCCATATCTCAGTCGTGGTCCGCCTGTGCTGCAGAATCCCGAACGGGTTATTCCGCTTTCAGAGTGCGAACGTTTCGAGCCACACTTTCAGCCTAACGTGGCACTGGCACCCGTACCAACGCTTGCTCAGATACCGCCTCTTCATCATCAACAGCGACGGCATTACCACGAGCAACGCTGTCACAATAATCATCGTTTGTCGAGTCCCATTAACGAGAAGCAGGAACAGCCGTTCTCGTCGGCCAACGTCAAAATGGAAAAGAAATCGCCAAGTCAGGAAGCACCCGCTGTCGATTCTTATCCGACTTATTACGTATCCGAGGATAGGAGACAGAAAGAAGCGACACCGCCGAAGGAACACATAAAAACGTCGAAGATGGGCGAGGAGGAGGAAGAGAGCGCGGCAGTTACATCGTCCACGGTGAACGTGGGACCACCTTCGTTGGCTGCCTCTTCCGGTGGCACTCCCTCGGCATACTCATCGGATAGCGACTCCGAGTCAACCAAGACCGACCTTGAGGAGCAATTAAGAGCGTTGCATGTGCCACAGGATGTGATAGAAATGGCACGTCTCATGATGTTAGAGAACGCGCAGCTTCGACGACTTCGGCGATCTGACAAGCGTGAAATCTCGAAACTGCGTAGTCAATTGCAAAGACAAGAATTACAGCAGCAGCAGCAACAACAACAACAGGCCGCCGCCGCCGCCGCCGCTGCCTCCGCCTCCGCTGTTGTCACCAGTGAGATCCAAGACAAGAAGGAAGAAGTGACAGCGACGGCACCGCGAGCCAGTGCGGCTGACAGCACTGAAACTGTTAGCGAGGATGCTGACGCTGCAAGTTTACCATCGGACAATAAAGAGTCTGGGTCTGCTAGCGTGCTAGCGACTAATAAAGAGTCGGATCAGTGATTGGGAGATAACGCGGAAACTCATTTAACACGCATATAAACACACAACTGCTCAGCGATTATCGCGATGACGCTCATCCGTTGGTCGAATAAGCGTGCACTGAATTTAGTACTTTAGGTATATATATTACAATTCTAAACGAAACGATAAATTATCTAGGTTTATGTGATACGCGACGAGCCTTTGAATGTTATATATCGATACGTTATTATTTTGGAGTTTGTACTGAGTAAAACCACGTGCTGTCCAACTGGAAATATTGGGCTGCAGCAACTTTTTGCGCGCTCTTTCTACGCGCTTGCGCTTCGCTAGGTTCAGACCGACCTGGCCGACCTATTGTCTCATTGGAGAGATAGCTTGTCTTCTGCATTACTTTCTGCTTTCGTTACTCGCTTAAAGGTAAGACATTCGCAGTAGAAGGAAACGGCGATCCACGTGACTCACGTGGAATGCACGTTAGAAAAACAACTCTGTTTGTACATAAGTTTAGTCTCGATAATTATGACAAACAGCTTGAATTACAATCATTTTAAGATTAATAAATCATTTATACTTAATAGATTTTTTTTCACATTATCGCTAGTAGTTACGTCTCTTGTGCAAAGTCAAAAGAGTTTATGATTGCAGCATCATCATCAACTTTAACCCCGTAATTGCCGCGTCAATCTTTTTAACTAATCAATCTTTTTAACTAATTTGTTGAAGATAAAAAAATCCTTTCGCGTATGTGAAACTCTACTTTGTGACGTCGCGTTCTTGACACTGGCAGTGAATGCAATCGGAATGTAATCTATGTGTAATACACACATCCTTTTCCTGTTTGCATTATCGCGAATATTAACGAAAGGCACACACGCGTCTTTCTTCATATCGTCGATACATGCGCTTCGAAGACGAGTTATTGTTGATCCGCTTGTTTTCCGATCGTGGACGAGACAAAGTTGAAAAAAAAAAAAAAAACTAGCGGATACTTTTCGATGTGGGAAATGACAAAAGCACCGATATGCGTCGCAAGTTGGACAGCTACGTCAAGTATACCTGTATTGATCGATTTTTTCATTAAAATCGAAATGTAGATATTGTATCATACACGAGACAAGGGAGAGAAATATAGATCTAAGAGAGATAATACCGCGCCAAGAAAAAACAAATTACTTTTAACGACGAAACATTACTTCGTGTAATACATATTAAAACAATGCGAGGTTGTTTTTACGATTATATAATTTTGATCCCTAAATAAAGGAAGAGAAATATAAAAATACATACGAGAGAAAGCGAGCGAGCGAGCGAGCGAGTGAGTGAGTGAATGAGTGAATAAGTGAGTGAGAAAAACAATTTATAGTAAAATTAATTTAGAGATTGTGCTTTCCATTCAAATCTTTGTAGTCACGATCGCGTATATTGTAAATATACAACTTGGCGTTATAAATATATACATACATATATATATATAAATGTATGTTCGTAATAATTAATTATATACACTCATCATGACGACGGAAATAATGCTAAAGTACAAAAAAACCTAGGTGCTATATTGTTATTCTAGGTATGTTGTAAACATAAAAAACCTAGGTGTGTTCCAACAAATTGTACTACATTGTAATATTTAGAACGTCACGCTACACGTTCCGCTACACGAAATTGCCGCGATTACAATCTTGTGATAAAAACAAAAAAAAAAGAAGGAATCTGCTTTGTTTCGAAGCTCGGTCCACGCCTAATGAGGACGACGGGGAGAGTTTCCTTATTTTTTTTTTCTTTTTGTACGCACAGTAGGACCATAACTCGAATTGTTGTTGGTAACACTGCGTTGGAATGTTTTTGCATCGGCAATTGAATTGTCGTTATCAAAATTGTTTAATTTTCCTAACGGCAGAATACACAATGTAATTTGTTAAATGACACTTTGTAAGATAGATCGTCAACGATCGTGGTTATATAATTTTTTTTTTTTTTTTTTTTTTTTTTTTTTTTTTTTTTTAAACGTGTGTATGCACGTATGCTTTCTTTCGATGTCGAAGTATCGAAAGCATTACGAGAATTGTATCAATCAAATTTATATGCATGTGTGAACGCGCGCGCTGTACATAAACTTCTGTTGAGATTACATTAAAGTTTTGTTATTAATTAATGTACAGTATTTTTTATCTATATTCGCAGCTGTGGAAGAATTACATTCTTGTAATATATAGATGCATATTTATATTCAATTTTTGTATATTTTATTGTTGGCATATATCAGTTTAGTATTTAATTAATTATACTGAAACTGGTCCTACTGTCTGTGTCTGTCTGCCTGTGTCTACGTGTGTGTGTGTTTGTGTGCATGTGAGAGAAAGAAGGAAAGAAAGGAGGATAAGATAACTGTCGCAATATTAAATCACTTTGTTTTGAATAAATCACAATTTTTATTAAATATTATCTAATTTGTAACTTTAATTTAATTTTAAAAATAAATATATAGTTCTTCAAAGAGCGAAATATATATTTTTATATTGTTTTTAGGTGTGTATGTATTCAGAATATTTCTGCTTAATATAAACCTATTATTGAGACGTGTGGCTCAACGACCGAGACAGTTATCTTATTGATCGTTTATCGTGTCGAGATAGCGTATTGTCATCACGACAAGAAATTACTCAAGACGGTTTTTAAGATTCGAAGAGAAGAATAAACGCTATCAATATAAAATTGGTCGAGATATTCAAGCAGAGAGACCGAGTGTTAAAATCGTGTTTGTCACACATTATATTTTCTTTATTATTGTTGATATTCTTTTCTTTTGTTTTTTTTTTTTTTTTGTTATTTCTATATTACGCGATTCGATTGTTGAGAAAGCAAAAAAGCAGGAACGCGAAGAAATTGATAAATTTTGTTTCGCGTGCAGAAAATGTATTCCATATATATTTGCGAATGTCTGTGCATCAAGTTTATATTATATACACGCTCTACTACATATATAATATATAATGTAAAGGGAAATAGATTTTTTTAATATATATTCAAAATATATATATCTACAAAGTATATGTACACACCGAAGTATGAACAGCAAGCACGCGTATTAAAAAAAAAAACGAGAATGTGTGTAGATATAAGCAAGAAAAAAAATACACATATACCAGATATATATATATATTATATATATGCGCAAGAGAGCGATACGTATTGCTCTGTTGTCATTTATTACAACGTAATCACTCAAATGCGTGATACAGGAAAACGTTTGCCTTTTATCCCTCTCTTTCTTCTTTTTTTTTTTTTTTACTTTATTTGCATACGACGCTGCGTGTGTTTTTATCATTTACTCACCGCTTGAATATAATTTTACGTGACGGAAGATTGATAATGCGATCATCGATTTGAAAAAAATGTGCACACGTGTTACACACATATCGCGCGAACCGTGTATATATTTATATAAAAACATCTTTGAGTTTCGGTCGCGCGAAACAATTAAATCTGACAATTTAAATCGACCGCATCGCATTCGATCGGTCGTGAACTCACGAGTCGGTTCGAGGATTGTATGACACGCGCGTTTGCATACATTATACTCATGTATACCCGGCGATATGTAAGAATATAGTTGTATAACAATATGTAATTCGCGTGTGTATATATGTATATATGTATGTATATATACACACACACGCGCATTATATATTTCCATTGTGTAGCGCGAAACGTGATGATTATTGCAAACCACACGATCGTGTATTGCGAAAAGATACACGCGCGTGCGTACGTCGAGACTGCTTCGAAGATCTCATCCGTACATATGTTTTATTTCTCATCTTTTTCTTTCCTTCTTTCTTTAATGCGTTATTTTTATTTACTTTTTTTTTATTTTTTTTTTATTTTGCGGTAGCAGTGCCAGTAACGTTTGCATAAAGTCGCGGAACTGTGTGAATTACATTGCGTACTCGCGAGAGAGAGAGAGAGAGGAAGAAAGAACTCAACATGCGAGTGTGTATTACGCGATGCGCATTTGGATGGAGCGAATGTGTTGGATTTTCAAAGCAATCTGTTTTAATGCGAAGGCGCGCGAAGTAACTTTTCTCTCGACGACGTAGAATACATTTATATAGAATACACTACACGCGTATATGTACACACATATATATATATATGTGTGTGTGTGTGTGTGTGCACATACGCGCCCTATTGTAACACTCGTTCAATAGATAAGGTACGTTACATTTGTAATGTTTACGGTAATGTAAGCAGCCCACCTAAAGTAAAGAGAAATGTAATAGAGTTCGTTTTTCATATACGTACATGTATACATATGTATGTGTATATATATATACGTGTATATATATATATATATACACACAGGTTATCGTAGAGTTTATCTAGCATGTAAAAACAATACGAATGTAATTCGTTTAATGACACCCTAAACATGATTGTAATACAGCTCGGTTTCAAAAATACATTTTCAAAGTCCGCATATAAAGTCAATCGGTTTTCGTACGCGAAAATCTGCGCGAACTGCCACGACGACTCAAGATGTGTATTTTTCAGAGCATCACATATGTTAATTCTCACGAGGATTACTGATACTGTGTGTGTGAGAGAAATTTTGAGAGATGTAAAAAATTAATATTTCAGAGAAACGAAGAAGTGAGAGACGATCCATCGATGTCTGATCTCAAGTGAAAAAAATTAAAAAAAAAATACACGCACGTATGTGTAATTTACGTGCGCGATATTCAAAACGTGTGTTTCTGATGTATAAATCCACACACACACACATACACATCGCGTGTTTTTGTCGGTATGAGCAACATTGTCGATTTTACAAATGATGAGACGAGCAGAGCCAAAGTCGGAAGCGATTTTTATTCATGCGTTACATACACAGCGGGTATTATCTCTGTTGTTATGATGTTTAGTCTGACTGTGTCGAATACGCGAATTGTAGCTGAGATTACACGACCTCGTGTGCGTGTGCGTGCTCTCGTCTTTCGTATTTATCCTTTAAAGCGCGCGCGCGAGTGTTTTCTTTCAATTGGATGCTTCATCTCTCAAAACATACTCGAATCGCAATCGTTGCGATATTTGCGTTCGATCCATTCGTCCGGCAAACGAAGCGCGTCTTATCACCGATGCTATTATCGTTCCGAGTGTGTGTAAACTCGCTCGCGCGTCCATGTTTACGCGATTGTCATTTAATTTTGACGTGTGTTACGCAAAAATTAAAAAGCAGGAAAAATATGTAAAAGACGTCGCGCACGCACACGCTCCGTCGAGGAAGAAAAACTATTTGAATAGATAATAAGGCGTATATACATATATAAATAGCATCGAGCGTTTGTACGATAACGAACTAACAAATAAACGAATACAGCATAGTGCGAACGTCATTGTGTACAGTGTGCACGAGGAGAGGAAACTTCGCGGCGCGATACAAATCGCGTTTCAAGTCGCGTGTTTCTCGGGTGAAGATCCCGCTAGCGTGAAATTTCTTCCAACGATGCACACACATATACACAGTGTCTCTCTGTGTGTGACGATTCGAAATTTCCGAACGTTCCGAACAAACCCCGTGTCTATGCTAATTCGAGTGTAAGCTGCTCTCGGAACGCGTCGGAGAGAGAATGCATGTGCGTGTAAAGAACATCTCGAGTGTCTTCTTCGAAAATTTCCTTTCGAAAAGCGAATCCCCTTCGATATTATTACATTTGACGTTTCTTAGAGACGATTTGTTGTTTCAGCACGATACGAGATCTTTTTAGACGTGATACATATTTGTTTCGTATGCGTAAGACGTCGGTTTATAGACACAATATTTTAGGCGTTCCCAAAATTTTGAAGATATTGTTTAAATACATCCCCTTTTCCCGGTGTCAATCCCACCCCCCTCTTCCTTCCCTCTGAACAAAAAGAGAGGCACCGTTTAGATATCTTTTTAGACATTCCTTTTTAGACTTTTTAGAGATTTTTTGAGAACGTTGTTTAGGCGATTCGAAAAATTTTTGAAGCGTTAGTTAAAAAACAAAAAAAAAAGAGAAAAAATCACTTTTTAAGACGTCGTCGTCCGGACGATTCTCGTTCGTCGTTTTTCGATGAGGTGCGAACGACACTTTTGAGGTGTCCGAAAAGTTGTTATGTCGGGAGATATTCGTTTAAATTTGTTTTTAGCACAGCGCGAAGTTGCATAATGTGGTGGAAATTGTCGTTCGGCAATCGCGCAAAAAGAGAAAGAATTTGGACAAAGATCTTTGAAGCAGTGTTTATTTTCTCACGCGAATTACGCTCTCTCTTTCTCTCTCTCTCTTCATTTATTATCTTAATCGCGTTACTACGAATTCTGTGTCGGAACATTTATAGAGTAAAAAAAAACAAAAAAAAAAAAAAAAAAACATTTATATACACACACAAACAAAGTGCAATACGAAAGTACAAAGTCTGACCTCTCGTTCTCTCTCTCTTGAATTTGTAAATTTTCCTCCTGACTACCCTCCTCCTCCTCCTCCTCCTCCTCTTCACCTCACGAGGAAGAGAGAGAAGAAGAATAAAACGAAGAGAGATTCTAATCGACCTTCTCTTTAAGTGTTCTACGTCCTTACGTAGTCTCGTAAGAATCGCGAGGGCATAATAAGAAAAAAGAATAATAATAATTAGCTTACAACGAGCGGCGGCTCCCTTTCGAAGCGTGTCGTTTTACTCACACGGGATCCACCTTCAGATCGCGCGTGTGTATTTCATATATATGTTTGCATATGTGAATGTATATATTTGTACACAGATATATATATATATATATATCTATATATATATCTGCACACAAAGCGACAACAACATTCACACACACATACACCGATTTGCTACAAAATAGAGAGCAACACTCGTAGGAGCGGCCTGTTTGTTTCTTTCGTTCTCATCTTCGCCGCGTGTGTGTAATTGCGCTGTTTATTATTTAAAAACAGTAAGGACGATTTTGTACCGATGCGATTTCATATCTATTTCACACGCACACACACACATACAAAAGAGAAACAACACACGACGAGTCTTCGTTAGAATCTCGCGACTCCGATTACACGCGCCGTGCGAAAGCGAACACCACGTACATTTACGTTATCTCTCGGTACATGCTAGTTTCATTACTTGTTTGTGCGTGCGTTTGTTTGCACACTTTGGCGAATACAACAAAACTCCATCACTGTTGATTGTTTTACCGACAAATTATTTTGCGTGAAGACAACATAACACAAGACGATACTGTTTTTCGTTGTTTCGTCGAGTTTTTTACACATATGTGTATCTACGCGTGTGTACACACACGGAAGTATATGTAAAAATTTGCGCGCGTAACATGTTTTTTTTTTCGTCGCGGTCTCCTCGCATATATTTAACCGAAATTAATTAAACGTTACACACGTTAGGATATAACACACCCCTCTGACCCTAAATAGTCAATCCGCAATCTAACTCGACTATAAATGATATAAATTATATTCGGCACCACTTTGCGATGCGATTGTACATATACGATATTACTATTTTCCACAGTGAAGAAAAAAGAAAAAGAAGATGATGAAGAAATAAGTAAGAAAAAAAAAAAAAATACCCGCAATTGTTAAGCGAAGCGTCAAGAGAGCTCTGTTATATATACATATAGACAAGAAACGAATATACCACCGTCGTTTATATATTAATTAAATACAATAAAAGCAGAAGTTTCGAGCAAAATCTGTATCTCATCCCTGTTGCGTTGTCACAGTCCGAGAGAGATAGTGAGTTCTCAGGAACACGTGTAGAAAATTTTTCAATTAAACGAGAAAGATAATTTAAGCGATAACACTTGGAAAATTACAATCTTGTCGTTTTTAACGAGGAAAGGCAGTTTTCGATGTGCTTCGAAAATGTTGAAAAAATTTCGCTAGTTTCGGTTTTCCTATCGTTTAAAAGTTTATGGAAAAAAAAATTACCTTTTCTTGTTGAAATATTCAATGTTCACCGGTATAATTTTTATCTCTTGGTTTACTCATTTGCATGTTAATTATTATTGTTCGCATAATTAATTAATTTTTTTTAGAGGGGGATTATCTGCCAAGTCGTTTAGTAAAAAAAAAAATTAACGAAACCGATCTCTCTGCCTGTTTGTAGAGGAGACCGACCTGAGACGATACCTGCCTGTCTTCGGCGTCGGTTTTTGCGTCATCCCGTAGCGCTCTCTACCTGCCGTGTCCAGGATTAAATCACGATTGCGGTCGTCCTGTGTCGAGGATATACACACTCACCCGCTCGCTATCGTGAGACGCGCGTGTGTTCCGATTTCCAAGTGGCGGTCGCGTGTCTGTTTTCCGCGCAGCTGTCTCGTCTCATCTCTCTCTCTCTCTCATTTTCATCGTGCGTAGAGAAGAGATCCCTTTCGCATTCCTCGCATTTCAACGTCTATCATCTCATCTACTTTTGCGTCGCGCAACGGGCGGACGCGCAGTCCGATCGGCACGTCGTCGGAGATGTGAAAAATCACGTAGCGCGTCGCGCGAACGAACCGCAGAAAGGCAAGAATGGCCTTCCTGTGTCCCGTGCGCATACGTCGCGGAAAGAAGAAGAAATGTAAGTAAAAACGTATGGCTAAAACACGGCATTTACGTGAGAAAAGAAAGAGGAAGCAAGAAAGTCCAGTAGGAAGCGGCGTAACAATTCGCAAGACACAGAACAAGAGAGAAAGAAAGAAGAACGGGAGAAAGAGAGACGGAGATAGATAGAGATAGATAGAGAGGAAGAGAGAGAGAGCCATCCAAATGTCACCGTCGGTTCGATCACCTGTTGCTCGGGACCGGTTATTCAGCTTCCAGTTAAAAAACCTCCGGGAAGCGATCTGGACCGATTCGAGCGACGCACAACTTTGATTGTATTTATTACACGTAAAAATGCGGAAATTTTTTCTCTCCCTCGCGCGCATAGTAAATTACATATAAAATCTCTCGATTCCCTATCTCATTATTTTTTAATTGTTTTAGAAATTACGTAAGCCGCGTTATTTTATTTCGCGAAAATTGCCTCGCGCGTTCCACAAGTCTCTCCGTTGCTCTTTCTCTCTCGTGCTCAGTTTGTTTGTTCGCAAACAAAATCGCAAGTAACAAATTGATTCCCCATCAGCCGGAGCGCATAACTTTAACTTGGAGAAGGACTGCGTCGGCGGCACAGGACTCGGCCAAAACACCAGGGTACCGCTGCCACCTGGCCGGATCACCGGTAGCGCCAGTATCGAGACTCTCGTGCGGGTCGGCATCGAGAAGGAGAATGGACTCTCTCCGGACAGCAAAATGGTCATCGTGCACGATTTCACTCCCTGCGTGGACGACGAGCTTCAGGTCAAAAGGGGCCAGGTTAGCGATTCGCTCGTGTGACAAAAGAATTTGCTCTGGTTTTCGTCTCTTTTCCTTGTGGAGAAAGAAATCACCACAGGAAAACGACGATCTTCGTTTTTCGTTAGAGAAAAAAATTCTTGGCGTTTGTACAGCGGCGACATTTGCGTGTTTTTGCAGGTAGTGAACGTGCTTTATAGAGAAAACGATTGGGTTTATGTGATAGCGGCGGACACGCGTATGGAAGGCTTCGTGCCGCACTCGTATTGCACGCCGTACACGTCGCAGCTTGCGGAATTGACGCTTGCCAGTTTGAATAACGTGAAGAAAAAACTGCCGCGATCAAGCGAGAACGACTGCGATCTTCTTAGCGCGGGTCGTCTGCAGGAGATGCAGCAGACCGACACCGGATCCGCGTCGGATTGCGAGAGCTACGCGCGAAATAACAACGCGAACACGGACGTGACTCGCTCCAACATCACGCAATCGCAGAACTCTATACAGACCATATCGTCTCAGCCGGATGTGCATCCTTTCTTTAAGGTATCGCTCGAGGAGCGGTTCGAGCGCCGCAGAAAATATCTATCTAAAAACAATGCCGAAAAAACAATACAACAAAACCTCGCGCCTTGATTTTTTATATCCCACAGGATCCGTCGGCCGGAAGATACATCGTCCTCTACACATTTGTAGCGCGAGATGAGAACGACGTCAGTGTCGAGAGAGGCGAGTTCGTAACGGTGCTTAATCGCGACGATCCGGATTGGTTCTGGGTGTTGCGACACTGCGACGGCAACGAGGGTTTCGTGCCGTCCGGTTTTGTTTATCCGGGCCACGTTCTCCACTCTTACGCGACGACCACCACGACGAGCACCACCGCCACTACGAATACAGTGTCCGCGGAGATTCACAGTTCAGGTTCTGATTCCTCTATTTGACAGTTAAATCCGTCTTGGAAAAATTTATAATTCCAGAAAACGCGTAAATTGACAAAAGTTCGATCTGTTCTGGAATTCCATATATTTTTCGCATTATCTCATTTATCTCGCAGGCAAGGGTACGGGAGGCAACATAACGGGTGGCGACGCGCTGCAACAAAAGGGGATGCGAGATTTTCGGGACGACACGGCCGGCACGGAACTGGTGGTGCTTTACGACTACAAGGCGCAGGCGCCGGACGATCTGTCGGTGAAACGGGCGGACTGGATCTACGCGGATTTGGGAAATCAAACGGTGGACGGTTGGCTCTGGGCCTACGCGCCCAAAACCCGCAAGTACGGTTTCATTCCTAAGGCGTACGCGCGACCACCTGCCATGACTAGCTTATGATTCGTACGCGAATCACCGTTGTCTTCATTTATACGTACTTTTTATACACACTTTTTTTACACAAAATATATTATAACGTTTTCTCAGATACGACGTTAATTCTCAGATTGTTTTCGCCCATTTGTTTACTGCGGTTCCTCGTGATTTAATAATATTGGACACACATTTTTCAATAGTACTTACAGTTTAAAGGACACAACCATCATGTAGCGCGACAAGTTTTTCAGTGTACAATAACATTTACATTGAGACTGGTACAGCCGGAAGTGATGTGGCTGATCAGTCCCTCGTGGAGAACTATACAGTCGCCGGCCAGGAAGACGTCGCGCGGACACTGGGCGGCTCTCAGGGACATGACCGGCCCCGTGTACGTGAGCGATCGGAATCCTCCGTTCTCGATGTTGTCCACGGCCTGATAACGCGCAAACCGACGATGAAACATCAGTCGTGCGGTGTTTTCTCAAAATGTAGCGATTATACCTGGATGCTGCACCGAAGTCTGTCGTTCGTGTCGCCGACGTCCAGTCCCGCTACCCAGGCGACGATCACGTCTTTCTCGCACTGGCCCTCGCCGCCAGCGTGGATCTCCTCGCAAGACGCGTAGCCGCGATTGTTGTGCAAACGCGCGGCCAGCACCGGCAGGGGCAGCCGATTCCGATACTTCGGGTTTATCTGATTGCCGCCGAATAGTCTCGCTGCGGAATCTCTTATTGTGATAGAAATTTCTGCTATTAGTGATTTGTGGGTCGCGAGTTTGAAAATTACGCGAGAAGAAGATTTCTACGGTTCTTTTTATCACAGTCATATTTCCCCCATTCATAGATTACGTCATATACTAACGACAGCTTCCCAGACACCAGCAAAAGGGCCAGACACCGGCTGGAATTGCAAGAGAGAGCGTCGTAGCTGACGATGAGCGTGCTCTCGGCACCGGGCTCCACGCTGAGAATAGGCACCTCGGGATGATCGAAGAGAAAGTGATGGGTCAGCGCCGAGAAGGCTACGTTCACCGAACAGTCCATACGCGGGCAACGTATGGGTTTGCGCGAGTGTTCGACCGAGGACGCCAGAAAGTGACTCTTCGTCTTGATCTCGGAATTACATCCGTCCGACGTGTCGTATCTTCTCGTCATCGGATTGCAACAGCCGTACTGCTGTTGGCACTGTCTTCTGTAACTATCCGATTGCTCTTCCCGCCACAGATCGGGCACGTGCGAGCCGGCGTCCGAATCCATCGCCTCGCTGCTTTTTCGCGCGAACAGCGTCGTGTGTCTACGAACGTCGCGACGCGCGTCCGACACCGAACGGGATTGCATGTACATCGGCGAGTCGTAAATTCTCTTCGAACGAGCACGACCGTCGTCGCAACTGTCATCTCTGTTCCTGACCGAGAAACTCGCGTGCGATCTCTGCTCCTGCGCGCCTGTGAAAATTGACAGGCAAGTTTCTCCACGGGTGAAAGAAAAATAGATAAATAAAAGATAAATAAAAAAAGAAGTAAACAAAGTTGGACTCGATAATCGCTGCTGTCTGTTCGATTCGATCCGTTTTCGATAAGGAATTCGACTTCTGTTCTCCACGAGGAGACGCGCGAAGTCGGCTGAGAGATTTTATTGACCTGATTGAACGGAGATTTTTCGTACGCAACGTTGACACACCAGATATCCCTCGGGAGAGCGCGAGTTCTGTTCGGAATCGACGACAACACTCCTGCCGAAATTGGTTTCGTCGACGTGAACGTGACAAATCGCGCATTCCGCAATTTGCGCGTCTTCCCGCTCCTCGCTCTCTCTGTTCGCGTCCTCCGTTCTCTGTGTCACTTCCGCGTCCTCTTTCTCGATTCGGTCCTCGTCAATTTCCCGTTCATCCTCGTCGTCCTCGTTTTCCGCAGCGCAAATCTCTTTCCTCTTCTGCACCATGTTGTGGACACTGTCCGAAAATTGTCGATCGAGATAATTCAATTCCTGCAACGCATCATGTTTCTCTTCGTCTAATATTTTTTACAATTAATGAAATACGTGAAATAGTAAAATTATCAACGTTTTAACTTTTGCGTCATAAAAAAAAATTAAAATACAGAAATAAAATACAAATTATTTTCTAACATACGTCTGTTAAAACACATCATGTCTTATATGTCAAATTGCATTGACAGTAAAATAATTGAAACTGTCTTTCACAGAATAATTGAAACAATCCGCATGACGGTTTTACAAGACGAGTGTGATAAGAGCTGTTGTTCTCCGATTTGTTCTTATCGTACAAATCCCAAGTGAGAGACGACTTCTGCGTGCTTTGTCGTCCGCGTAGTCTCGTGTGTACAAGATAGTAACACATGCCTTGCGACGATGATTGTTTATCGCGCGGACGTCAGCTTTGGGGACCGTACAATCGAGCCTCTCGTTATCCGTTTCTTCGCGAAGCATCTCGGCCGGGTTTGTCGGCACACAGCGGTCTTTTATCGGTCTCCGCGTCCCGATAACCTTTCGCCGATGACGCGCGTCGCCGCCGATCGGCCGATCTTCGTCACGAGCGAGACGCTGTATATATCCTCGTAATTATATTATTGCAATTTCCGGTGTCTGATACTCAAGTTGTGTCTGCGGCACGAAAAAAGAAACTTGTTTTTTTACAACGCAACGTTTATGCGTTTTTGCTGCAGTGTGAAAAAAAAAAAAATTTGCCGACAGATCGCCGCTGCGTTTTATTTTCGACGACAAAATTGTTACTTTCGACAAACGTTATATGCTATCGGGGTTATTGATAATTCGCGAACATTGACAAATAAAACAATCTGTCATTAAACGTTAATATGTGCCACTTAAAGAAGAGGATGATTAATGTTTATCAGAAAGACGAGAAAGCTTACCCGCGTCAGAGACACGTTTTTTTCCTTCCTTCGCGATTATCTCTCTGCAGAATTGAGAGGTGAGCGACACGAGACCGGTGTTTTTTTTTTTTTTTTTTTAATATATTTTTGAGAGGACTCGAGTGACGCGAGTGTTATTCCGACGACCGCGTCAAGTCCACGTGACGAACGTTCTCGATTCCGCTGTGATTTAGTTAAAGAGAATTTTACACATTGGTTCAGAGCCGGAAGATGCTCGATGTGTGCGGTTATTTAAATGAAAAAGTACGAGGTCATTTTGACGTTTCTCGGAACAATAAAAGGAACGCGATGATGTTGGCACAATATCGCCGCAAAATAATTCGATGCTTCGTATTTTTTTTTTTTTTTTTTTTTTTTTTTAAATAGAAACACACACTTCTTTTTATCGAGGCGCGATATCAAGTCATTGACCTTCAACTTTTGCAACAACTCCTCGCAGGGACGCCTCCGCACATGAAGTTGTATCGACAATTGTCTCAATATCTTTAACAATGAAAAGCGCAACTTTATGTGTAAAGACATCAACGCCCTGCACTACAGTCGTTATGTTTATCCGTGGAATATTACGTCCGACACGCAGTGCGTATCTATTATCTCTGTGATGTACACAAGTGTGTAGCATCCGAGTATATAGATCAAGGAAAGCAAAACCCCGCGCGTTAATTGGTTACAAGTTTTTTCTTTCTCTCACACCTTTTCGCTCGCAAGAAGACAACAAAAAGAGTTCACACGAAAAGAGTTACACGTCGCTTTTTTTTTTAATGTGAAACTTTCGTTCGCACGAGACAACTTGCAATTTTACGATTAAAAAAGAAGTTCACACATCGCTTTTTTCACGTTAACTTATTTATTGCCGCGCGTATGAATGACTGCTTGTCATGAGGAACGTTTTTCTTTCTTTTTTTTTTTATTTAAAAAAAGCACATGTACATATATATATATATAAAAGATTAGAAAATAGTAAACGAGATATGACGCTTACATCGTCTAGTCAGTTTTTTTCGAGAACAAGTGTCTGGAAATAGTGGATTCGCGTGGATTTGTATATTTAATTAATTCATACGTACGCGATTGCGATCGCAGTCGCAGTAAACTTGAACTTTCAACGTTTATTTACAAGCGAATGTATTAATAATTAATTAAAACTCCTCGATACTCGCTCAGTCATCCCGGATGACAAGATGGACGCTCGTTTCCTTGCCTCTCCTCGCGAACATCGTTGTCCAAGACAGATCGAACGAGTCTATCCTCGAGGAGATACTTAATTCGCGAAAGTTTACACGCAATTAACGTAGCAACACATAACTGGCAGCGTTGCAAATTGTAACTTCTCAAAAAAGTACATGAAAGCCTTAGCGTATCGTTTACATTAAAGCGCTATAGCTAAAGAAAAAAAACAAGTTTTCTCGATAGAATTTGAGCTTCCTTGACACAATTCTCTACTAACTTACGCGTAGGTAAACACTCAAGTTGTTTATCACAAGTAATCGGTAGTTTCCTATGTTATTATTATTATTCTACATCGTTACTCATTTGACGTAACGTCGTTCGTCTTGGTCTCTACATAATTGTTGATCACGTTGTGTCTCACATTCGCCAGTCTCTCCATGCTCACCGCCCGGATGTTGCCCAGGTGAGACTTATCCAGCAACGTCTTCAGGCCCGGCTTACCGTCCAAGTCGATCATGCTGCAACTCTTGCCTTTGATCAACGTCGTTAACGCCGACGTTGATCCGAAGAGCGAGAGCAACGGTAACTCTTTAATACTGTTGACGTTACTCGCCCGGTTTTCCGGTCCAATTTTTCGTTCGCTGCTGTCTGCGGACAGCGTCAGTTTCGCCGGACTCGACGAGACGCTGCACGATGCGCTCTGTTGCGAGATATTCGCAGAGCTGGATCGCAACAACATCGTCCCGTCATCTTGCGAGCTCGCGGGTCGTCGTTGATCGATAGCCTTCTTCTCGTTCTGCGCGTTTCCATTCTGAATATAAAATTGAGAAATGTTGTTTGGCACGTACTTCGATGCATCCGCGCTTCCCGTTTTCTCCGTAACATTTCTACTTTCGAGATTAAATAAATTTCTATTTATCGGACTATTGTTCAGTGATTTTGAGATATCGCTCTTTGGGGAGATCGTTGTTAGTGTTTCACGCAGTGTTGAATTCTGCGTCGAACACGATCTTTGCAACGGTCTGCCGAGAAACGTTTCCGGCTCTTTGGTCGACGATGAAGATCGATTTGAACTATGTGGCTCAGATAGCTCTGCAGGTAGGAGGTTGTAGCGCGTCTCGACGTCGGGATCTCGCGAATCAGAAGAAGAACTTGGCACTTCGTCTTGCTCTTTGACGTACAACGAATTCTCGATCGACAAGCAATTCAATTTCTCCATACTGGCCTGTAACTCCAGTTCCCACTGCGTGCACTTGCTCTCACTGCCGTCGACGGATCTCTTTTCGAGATGTTCCGCGTCTTCTTTCGCCGAACCGGGCTTCTGCAAATTTTTACGCACTTCGATATCGTGCAATTTCTCGTCTATCCTGTTCTCGGCACACCTGTTGGACATTTTGCGACTGTCGGGACTACGAAGATGGTTTTTATACTTCTGATATATGTCGGAACCGATTAGCTCAGCACCGACGCCTGGTTCTCGCGGCCCGTTGGCCACGATGTCTGAAAAAAAAAATACAAATCGTTTTATTCATCCAGCAAAAAAAAACACCGACTCTCCTCAAGCATGTCTGAGTGTTTCGAATTACCATAATCTCGTCGTTGCTGATGTATCTGATTACTAATCTCCTCTAATGTTCGAAGACTCATTGCGTAATTGTGTTTCGTTTCCTTAATGGTTTGCTGCAGATATTCCACTCTCTCCTTTTGCGTCGCCAACATCTGATCGCACTGAGTCTTCACCTCGAAATACGGCCTTGCTTTTATTATCGCACGTCTGTGCTTCTCCTCCAATTGCAGGACTCTCTTTTCCGCGTCGTGAAACAGCATTGCTCGACGATGATGCTCTCGACCGCATTCGGCTTTCTGATTTTCCGCGTCCATGACCTTGATGCAAAATATCTCATTTTATCTCATTGTTTTTTTCTTTATTAAATCAACTTGAAACGTTATTATTTATTTGAGCTCAAAAAACTTTCGAGTATAATTTTTTTTTCTATTTCTCGCAATAATTTGAAAGAGAGTTGTCATTGAATCCATTTATTATACGCTAAGCGTTCTGCTCTGATGCTTACTTTAATAGTGGCATGATTGAGCATATCCTGCCACGCTTGGTCGAAATTCCATTCATGCTGATGAGACATAAATCGCGCTTCTGCCAGAGCAACTGTTTCTTTCGCAGCCGCATGAATCTCACTGGCCCTTTGAAATAGTTGTGCCTGTTGTTGGCACTGCACCTGTGAGAGTTTTGCTTTTTGTGAGTAATAAAATTAAATAATTCAAAAGATAAAAAGCTATCTTATAAAATATGCATCATGATCTTTATGACAAATACAAATAAATAGTTCTTGTTTTTATTTCTCCAATATGATAAAAAATTGAGCTTCAATGAATTTCTACCTGAGTTTGACGAGCCACTTCCAATGCTTCATAATAACATCTTGCTTTCTCAATGCAAGTGGTACCCAGTTTGTCTGTAATTTCTTTCAATCTTCTTGTTGTATCAGACAGTAACTGTCTAAAAGCAGTATGAGCTTCCTAAAAAATTCAATTGAATTTACACAATTGTTTTTTGTGTTTAAATTTATATAAACACACAATCCTTAAATATCTTACATCCAATTCAATCTCCAGCTTATTAATATTATCAGTGGCATTGTTCAAGTTCTCCAACTCAATCTAAAAGATAAGGTTTAATCTTTTACAATTTATACATTACTTTTCTATAGTTCATGCACAATTTTTTGAATGATTTCATTACAATGCAAAAGATAGAAATAGATCAGGAATGTATAGATATGTTATTCATTTATTATTTCTTTGTTTTTAATGTACAACGTCACAAACAAGAAAAGAAAGATAGACACATCATGCATTTCAAACACACACAACAACAAAAGAAGCTTCAAATTGAATTGATTATCCACAAAGAGTCTAATTCTTTTTCAAGGATATCATGCCTCCACACAGATGCGCTTGATTCATTGATAATCAAGCACATCTAAATCCTAACTCGCTCCCCCTCGCTGAGGACGGAAAGTGAAAGCAAAATGGGACAATGTACCAGGCCGTGTTAGGCACTGCGACCGCGCTCGCGGGCATAACCTGTCTCGTATAAAACAGGTCTGTCTCGTATAAAACACACCCGATATTTTCGATCAAAAGGAAACGACGAAAGAAAACGACGAAAGAAAACGACGAAAGAAAACGACGTTTTCTTGAAGAAGAGAATTACCTGTATGCGCGGATCCAACGCGCCCTCGGCGTCCTCGGCGACGTCCATGCTTCGACATTTATTTGTTCGACGACTGACGACGACGTCAACCGATGTCAACTCATGATTGTCGCGCCGAGAGCGCACAACGTGATCTGTCACGTCTCACAACATAAGATCCTATATCGAGTTTCTCACGGGGTTTGACACGGCGGGCGGTGCGACAGACAGATTGTGTGTGTTTACATTCCGTGACAATCGGCGCAGCTACAATTCCACCTCGAACATCACAGGAAACATGGCTCTAGAGTCTCGAGGATAATCGACGCGGGAACGAGATAAACGGGGAAATTCGAGACGACGAACTGCCGACACGGACAAACCTGCTTGCGTAGATAATTAGCACTGCGAATCGCTGACGCATCTCAGTGATGACGAGATAATTTGTCTATGTATACAGGCTGCGTTCCGGTGTTCACTGCCAGTGTTGAAAGTCTACAGCACATGTCACACGAAGTATGGGTATTTTTAGTCCTGGCGGCCGTAAATCGTCGTCCAAAAGCAGAGAGAAGCCAACCAACTGTGGTTTCCTAACCTTCGACGCTCTCGACTGCTGCTTTTAGCGTCACATATCAGTAGATTCGAAAACTACGACGTACAAGCGTAGACGATACAAGTGCAATTTGGTTTGAGTCCGTACCGCGACGATTTTCGAGCGAATAATTGGATATTTTGTATCAGGATCACAGAAAATGGCAAGAGCTCTACCAGGAGAGAAATGGCCTCACCCAGGTCGATAACTTAGACCTATTAGGAAAGTATAAGTTGAAGTAACTGGCACTAAATACCTCGTCGGTAATATTTATTGGTAAATAATTAAAAATATATGTAGTACTTGTAAACATGCTTGAGACGCAATGAAATCCATTTCCTCGATATCCTCCTCGGCGAAATCATTGTCGTGTTCCAGAGATCGTCGTGTTCCAGAGATCCGGATTGTTTCTTCTCCCGTGTCTTGCCATTTCTTTCAGGCTCTCTCTTAGGAATGTCCAATTTCGCTCGTTTCGCCGGTACGTTAAACTCATTGTCCAGGTTTGTTTTCTCGATTCGTTTAAACATCGCGATTGAAGATGTTCTATCACACAAATGTCATATCAGTATGTACACAAGAAAGATATCTGTATGTACAATGCAAATCTAAGATGATTATAATATGTTGTACGCGCGGGTGTGCTTATACTTTTGTTGAAGTTTACCTGATAAACAATTCACAGAAATTACATACCACTGTCAAACACATGTAACACTGCTTCACGAAAGTGAGTGTATTCTGCAAGTTGCAAAGTTATTCAGA